>MU790530.1:0-86067 GCA_027886635.1 Lentinula boryana
AAAGGAAAAGGTTATTATTGCAGTCCACGTTGATGACTGCACCATAGCGTCGTCGTCGTTGACAGTGATAAAGCGTGTGAAGGATGAAATGAAACGTCATGTGGAGGTTTCTGATTTGGGAGAACTCCATTGGATTCTCGGCATCGAAGCTCGTCGTGATAGAGAACGCCGAATTGTAGCTCTCTGCCAACACTCTTACCTTGACTCTATCATCCGTTGCTATGGCTTCGAGGACTTGAAGCCAGTCTCTATCCCCATGGATCCAAACCTCCATTTCTCATCAGCACAGTCCCCATCTTCCACTGCCGAAATCGCTGCCATGCAAAATATCCCGTACCACGAAGCAATCGGCTCTCTTATGTGGGCCATGCTTGGAACGCGCCCGGACATCTCCTTCGCCGTCACCTCCCTCTCTCGTTACACCAAAAACCCTGGGATGGACCATTGGAACGCGGTAAAGCGTGTCTTTCGATACTTGAAAGGAACGAAGGATTTATGGTTGCGATATGGTGGGCAGGATAAAAGACTCGTTGGGTATGCTGATGCGGATGGGAACATGGCCGAGGATCATCACGCTATTTCTGGGTACGCGTTTATTCTCAACGGCGGCGCTGTTTCGTGGGCTTCCAAACGTCAGGAAATCATCAGTCTATCCACCACTGAATCTGAATACATTGCTGCTACTCACGCTACCAAGGAAGCACTTTGGCTTCGTTCTCTTATCTCTCAAGTGTTTCACCCGCTTCGTGACCCTACGACTCTCTTCTCAGACAACCAGTCTGCCATCGCGCTCACCAAAGATCATCAATATCATGCTCGGACGAAGCACATCGATATTCGTTACCACTTCATTCATTGGGTCGTCAACGAAGGTTCTATTCGTCTCGTTTTTTGTCCTACCGATGATATGGTTGCCGACACCATGACCAAGGCACTTCCATCTGCCAAAGTCAAACACTTCGCTAACGAGCTCGGACTAAGCTCGCTTTGAGGGGGAGTGTTGGAGTTTCGGACTACGGACAAAGCGACTTTAGTCGCGTTATCTTTTTCATACCGGCGCCCGACGTCATTTCGTTATCTCTTTCATATCGGCGCCCGACGTCTACTAGGTGTAGACGGAAGTAAACACATTACTTATATTCATTCGGACTGTTATCTTAGCCCCCAGAGATTGTCCTCCTTCTCTGGGTGAGTTACTTTACTTTATTTGTATCCTACGTCGTACTGACTACCTGTAGTTACTCAAGTACTTCGTTAGGTATGGTATTCAATACAGAGATTGTCCTCCTTCTCTGGTTACTCAAGTACTTCGTTAGCTTTTATAGGGGTAACCTTGAGCGAAAATACCAATCCCAGTCCTCTACTGACGTTACACGTCTGCGTACCCAATTTGATCGAACATGTTGAACGTCTAGGATGCACAGTGGGATGCACACCGGAAGCTACGCGATGGAAATATATAGCTCTGCAAGTGAAAATTATTCAAAAGTATCAAGTGTGATAGCAGTCTACATACATGATTAGTATTCCAGCCAGCCGTCGTTGATAGCGTTCTCAATCGATTTATCCCAAGTACCATCAATTTGCGTCAATACCTTGACCAAATCTACTTCGTCCCGGCCCAGCTTAAGTCCATTGTACAAGTGAGGAAACATCCCTTCCCCGCCTCGAGGACCACACACTTCCGCCTTGGGATCTTCCCATCGGATAAGTTTTTCCTCCTCTAGTTTATCATAAGGCAATCTTAGAACGAAGACCGAATTGTCCTGTGCGAAAAACCACCTGAGAGTGTTGGCGATTTGGAGGGAGGTCGAGAGATGAATGAAGCCCGATTCTTGGTCGAGCAAACTCACTGGAAGCTTGGCGGGTATCTCTGATATTTCAAGAGAAACAGGCGATGAGGATGGGACCAATTTGTAGACATAATTTGGTTTTGGGCCACTCATGGCTTACGGATAAGTAGTTAGACGCCCGGTGACGCCATCATTGGTTCAACCTTAGCGCTCGTTCTAAGCTTAGCTTTTGCTTAATACACTTCTTCCAGGAAATGGAATTAGAAATCATTTTGTCCGTTGTTCTTTGTATGTCATGTCCTCTTCTTCTTCAACTAGATCGCAAACAGCCATACCCGACATTGAATCACAAGAACTGAAAGTACAGAATAAGGTTGAAGAAAGCTCGGAACTCAAGTCCTCTCAGCATGAAGTCACGCTAGAACACCATGAGCACCCACAATCTCTATCTATCGCCAGAAAATGGCTTATAGTCCTAGTCATATCCTCATCAGCACTTTGCGTCACTTGTGCCTCCTCTGCTGCCTCTTTCACTGAGGACGGCGTGTCAGAAACGTTTCATGTATCTCACGAAGTCACTATCCTTGCCATCAGCCTTTTCGTAGAAGGCCTAGGATTAGGTCCACTGCTCGCGGGCCCATTATCAGAAGTCTATGGGAGGAATATTATATACAGATTTTCATTTGTGCTGTTATTCGCGTTCTCATTCGGAGTTGCATTTGCACCCAATATTGGTGAGTGGAATGATTCTTCCGCATTTGGGCAGGGCTTTTGACAGTCCTCATAGTCGTCTACCTCGTGTTTCGGTTCATCACTGGATTTTGTGGTTCGACCTTTCTGAGTGTCGCTGGAGGCTCAGTCAGTGATCTTTTTGACAATAAAACTGTTGCGAAGTGAGTGCTTGTATACTACTGTCCTGCATACTCTAATCCTCATCGTCTTATGTAGTCCGATGGCTGTCTATACTATCAGTCCATTTATTGGGCCAGTTGTTGGACCATTGCTAAGTGGGTCAGTAAATGGCTCCAGGAATGATTGTATTCATTTTTGACGATCCTCGCTCTACTTTAGATTCATTAACCAAGTATGTAGTGCCGCCTATTCATACCTACTCACTTGCTCATCTATTTTCCAGAACACAAATTGGCGATGGACATATTACACGCTTATTATATGGACTTTTACTCAAACCTTTGCTTTGTTTGTCGTAAGCTGACTCGCCTTTTCCTTTCACCCTTTCACCCAATATTTTATCAGTTCGTCCCGGAAACCTATGTTCCTGTTCTACAAAAGCGGAAGGCAGTCAGGTAAGGATGAGAATACTCTGTCACATAGTACTGATTTGTCTTTCTCGATAGACTTCGCAAATCGACAGGCGACAACGGGTACTTCGCCCCACTTGAGAAAAGCGAAATCAATCTAGCTCAAGCCATCTTGATAAGTTGCTATAAACCTTTTCGTGAGTAACTTGCATCTAGCTATAGCGAAAACTCAAAACACGCTTCACCCTCTATCCAGAATTGGTGTTATATGATCGCATGGCATTACTTTTGAACACCTGGTATGCAGCTAGATCTCCTTTGAAATTACCTTTTTGCTGATCTACCATTGTCTTGTCTATGCAGGACCTCCCTTATACTGGGAATTCTTTATCTTGCTTTCCAAGCATTCCCTGTCATCTTTGAAACAAACCATGGTTTCAACACGCAGGATACTGGTTTAGCGTTTCTGGGAATCGGAATTGGAATGTTATCTGGATTGGCATCGCAGCCGTATTGGAATAGGTATGTCGCCGTCGTTCCGCAATCGTCTGTTCTAGTGATGCTGATTTGTTGTAAAACCACTCAAATATCAAATCATTCGTTGAAGAGTGTATGCAAGAGAAGCAGAGAAGAACGGCGGCGTGGCTCCTCCAGAGGCTCGGTTGTATATGGGTGAAATTGGTGGCATACTCACTCCATTCGGTAAGATTCTCTTTTTTCTAAAGTTTATGGGTATGTCCTTTCCTCTAACATCTCCCTCATCTCTACCTTTCTATTTCTAGGTCTCTACTTCCTCGCTTTTACCACCTATCCGTCCGTTCACTGGATCGTACCCATCATCGCGTCTGTCTTCTTTGGCGCAGGTATATACTTTGTTTTCACATGCGTCTTTACCTACCTCGTCACTGCCTATCGACCTATTGCTGCCAGTGCCATGGCGTCCAATAGCGCTATGCGGTCGACGTTTGCAGCAGTCTTTCCGTTATTTGCTGGATATATGTATGATGGGTTAGGCACAGTCGGTGCGACTGCGTTGTTGGCTGGAGTCATGACGTTGACGGTTCCATTACCGTTTGTGTACAGAAGGATTGGACCGAGACTTAGAGCAAAGTCGAAGTTTGCGGCTGCTTGAGGTTTGGTTATTGGAAGGATAGAGGATGAAGTAAATAGGATGGATACGATAACACCTAACTGTACAGGCTATGATATTTTACGCTCCTGATTACTGGTAGAAAACGCCGGTAATAGATACTACACTTAGTCTATGATATATAACAGTGTTCGTGATTATGCATTGGCATGTAGAAAGCTTGCTTCCTGGATAACCAATCAAACATCGGTGAGGACCTTTCCAATACTCGTCTGTAAATCTGTCGTTCCTTGTGGTTTCCGAATGAGCTTCGAAGTACCCGCTCAGTAATCTGACTCAATCTAGACTCCGAGTCAATGCTCGTTCTAGATTTCGGGTTCGGCATTTGGAGGGAAGAGAGGGGCTCCAAAGGGTTTTCCTTTTTTGGAAGGCTAAATTAGGCGCGGTCAAAGCTGTAGTGACTCGTTATAAGATGATTCCTTCATAACTTGGATAATTATCCTCAAGCAACCCCTCAAATGGCTAGGTCACCAGTTGAAGCACCGCAGCATGTACTAGCTCTTCTCAACAAGCTTCACGAGCTTTCAATCGAACAAGAGGCTCGATTGAAAGGTGATAAACCTCGTTTCGTTTCAACAGACGTCTCGAAAAACGGCGCCGACGGTGGCGACGGAGTGGTCCCACCGACTAAGTATCTGGATAAAGATTCGTCTTTTGACGATCTAATGCGCGATAAGCTCATCGCTCTAGACGAAGATAAATGTCACTTTATCTACCAGCTCATCCGAACAACAGGCGCTACCAATGTTATCGAAGCTGGAACTAGTTTCGGTATTAGTACCATCTACCTCGCTCTCGCTGTCAGCGAGAACAAGAAAAGTTTAGATTCAGGTGATGGAAGAAAGAGCAAGCCCGGAGTCATTGCTACGGAGAATGAACCGAGCAAAGCAGCCAAAGCCCGTCAACACTGGGCGGAGTGTGGACCTGAAGTAGAAGCGGAGATCGATTTGAGGGAGGGGAACCTTTTGGAAACATTGGCTACAAATGTAGCTCAGGATGTTGATCTGCTCTTGCTCGATAGTGAGTTGACAATGTTCCTTCCCCCTTTTTCGTTTCTTCATGTTGTCTCTTTAAAATGAATCATTGTCCTGACGATTGAATGATCTCCTAGTCTGGACACCTCTTGCTCTACCGACGGTTAAGCTCGTACAATCAAAGCTGAGGCCTGGAGCAGTGATACTGGTTGACCACACGCTCACGGCCGCTGACGGTTATAGGGAGTTGTTGGCCTATTTCGAAGCACCCAACAGCGGCTTTCGCAGTCTGACCCTCCCGTATTCAGGCGGATTGGAGATGACTGTCTATAACCCTCGTAAATAAATAGTCTCTTTTCAACCTTTGTGAACAGATAGCAAGATAGTCAAAACTGTACATCGCATCCTGAAATTGAACATATCTGTAACGTTCTTTTCTCGTTAACATTGTGAATGATATTGAGATGTGAAAGGTAAATATTTATGCTCCGTAGGACGGCATTATACAAATTACCCGCACTCCGTTAATCGGCGCCAAGAGCAAAAGAGATTATTGTTCTTATTTTTCACATGATACACCGTCAAGTGTACATGTAACACAGCTGACCCTACGGCACAACTCATTTCGAATTCGAAGCGCTGTTGCTTTTTGTCCTTTGACAACTCGCGTTTTGTTTTGTTCATTAACTTCCCCCCGCATTTGTGTGAGTGGTCGTTTTTTGTTTTTTCTCTCTTATAGCTTATTGTATTTACAGGACCATGAACTCGAAGCCGACAATTGAAGAGTGTATACAAGATTTATATCCCGATAGATATAGTGATGAGGACGACTTGATAGGTCTGTGATTTCCCGTCTCACTAATTGCTGTTACATTTACCGCTTTGTTACCCCTTGTTTGATGCTCTCACCTTGGCTGTAAACCATCATCATGTCTATTGGTACTCGTTCACTCCGTCGACTACGCATTGCCTCTCTTCCAACTCGCTCCTTCCACCTGGCCACCATTTTAGAAGATTTTGAGCAATGCGACTTTCCTGCTCTTAACCTCGGCACAGAATCGTTCCCTCCAACTCCCAGAGAAACATTAATATTCGAACCGGCAATGTCTTCACTGGTGCCTTCGTCCAGGACAAGATCCTGGTCGACGTTAAACACTGAAGGGCGTAGACTGAAGCAGTCAAACACAAGCAAGGCCGACATAGACAGGGAATGCATGATATGGTCAGTTTGACGTATTCACGTACATATGCACCTGTGTTGACAAAAATCCAGCTTTCATCTGCCTCAGCGCCCATCCAGAACGAAATGTTGCGGGAAACTGTTTTGCGAAGCTCATCTCAATGACGTTAGTTATGTTCTCTATTTACTACAACTCTGAGTCTCATATTGGATTTGGCAGTGGCTAGCAGCATCATCTAATCGATGCCCGTCATGCTCAGCATATTGTCATCCCAAGACGGACGTACTTTCACTGGCATCTCCTCCATCTCCGACTGCTCTGTCGCCGCAAAGTAGCCCTGGTTTTCTCCGACATAGAGAACATCTAAACGGAGATAAGCTTACTGGGCGTAGAACGGGGCAAAGCTCCCGTTCCAGATGTCACTCTCCTTCCCCTTCCTCGTCATCAAATTCTTCATTCGACCCCAATACAGATCATGATGACGAGGATAAATCTGTACAAGCCAAAACAGTAGATTCATCATCTCTTCAAAGCTTCTTCGTAAAGCTCATACGGCATTTCTTGGACGATTCGTCACTAGGAGTACCCGAAGTTTCTCCTGTTGATAACCTCCAGACCGAACTCAAAGTTAAATCCAGCTCACACGTCGAATCTTCCAATTCCGAATTACCTCCATCGTCTTCGGGTCATTCCTTTTCCCAGTTACAAGAATTACGGACGTACTCCGTACCTTCGCCGTCCAACTCGGAGGTTCCCAGTGACCCTGAGATGACCACGGTCGCACTCGTTGGAAAGGTCATAGGGAAGGTGCTGAGTATCGTTGCTCTGATGTTGGTATTCTGGATCCTGTCTTCATGAATTCCGCTAGTGTCAAGTGACTAGAAAACTTGGAATTAATCTTCTCTCCGCTTCTTTACCTTTACCCGTCTCCTACATACCTAATCATCTCAACCTTTTCTCTTCGTCGCATCTGCACTTGTAACACTACATTCGAGTCTGTACAACCTTCAGGCTGCCGTATGGCATACTGTATATCCATCTCGAAATCATTAATTTTTCAGCGCTGCTCCCTGAGGGCCTGCTGCATTCAACTGCATCTCATGGAATCGTGCATGGAATTTTCATTGGCATTCAACATTGAAAGCAAAATAACAAAATAACAAAAAAGCAAAGCAACTAAACAGAGCGTAACGCTAAAAGTCCAACCCATAAGTAGAATAATACATAAACGAAATTTTCATCGAGCACTATACAACATTCGTTCAGAGTCTAAATGCACATATTCATAAGAATATCATTCACATCGCTGACGGAGCCGGAATGCCGCTTCCTCCTCTTCCCAAAGATGCCATCGCGTGTTGCCAGAACGTCTCATCTGTATTGCTCTCGGATCTACCTCTACCTTTCTTGTTAGACTCTCGCTTCCCTGAACTTTCAATCGCTGTAGATTGCTCGCTAGGTAGATTACCTGCGCCTCCGCCCGTCACAATAGCTTCCAGAGAATTGAGCATGGAAAGGAAGTCTGGTTGTTCTTGTTCTGGGACATTGGGAGCATCATACGCATACGCGCTAGGCATCCAACGCACCGTCTTTTGTTTATCTTGCCTTGCCGTGGATTCATGGGTTCCAGCGTTCGGAATCCAACGTTCGTGTTCATTTTGGGGTAAAGACAAGGACGAGAAGGAGGAGGTTGAAGATTGGTCAGTTCCGCCACTTGGAATCCAACGCTCGTGATCGTTATTCAGTGATAATGACGAGGAAGACGATAATGCTGTTGAAGCTGCGGAGGGTGTCCAGAAATTATAGCCATTGCGTTGATTGAGATCATCGGAGGTCACAGAGGAGCTCGAAGCTGAGGCTGAGATCGACGGTGCGTCCGGAACTTTGTACTCGAATATTTCTTTATACATCTCCTGAGCCTGTGGCTCAGAGACAACCGGTTTGGGAGCTTCCAGCTCCGAGATGGGCTCAATGATATACCTCGAATCCACGGGAAGCCGCTCAATACCTTTCCCTTCCAACAAGGTCGGACCCGAACCAGCTTCTTCATCCTGAGCTTCTTCGATCGTGACTTTCTTCTTTCCTTTTGACTTCTTCTTAGACGAAGTGGACGTGTTGGAAGAGGATGAAGACAACTGAGGCGCGCTGACGATAGGAGCAGACTGGACAGTGGCCGGTTTCGTTGGAGGTACCGAGGTGTTCGTGGCTTTAGATGACGATGACTCGGATTTGGCGCCATGAGCCTCTCGACTATCTTTTGACTGGCCTCCCTGGCCTCTCGCAGAAGCCGGGGCTGCTGCTGTCACTGGGAACGGGGTAGATTCGATCTTGGAGCTAAGATCAGGAGGCCCAGAAACCGACTTCCGGATCTGCACTGGGACACCAAGCATACCAGTGGCGACAGTCGAGTTTGTACTGTTTGCTACATTTCCAGGTCCTGAAGCGGCTTTCTGGATTTGTACTGCTGGGATCGGTGCCGGAACTTCGAGCATATTTTGGTTAGGTTGTTTCACCCTTGTGGTTTTATTGTTCAGGTTAGATTCCAAAGCACCAGGAGGGAACCATACCCGACGGTTGTCAGGTAGTGCGTGCGCCTGTGAAGCATGTACCTGAACTGTAGAAGCACCAGTCGGAAATGAAGTCGGAGGAGGTGCACTGAGGGAATGAGTTGGCAAAGAATTGTTGAACGTGCTGGTAGCGCTCAAGGGATGAGAGTAAGGGCTTAAGTGAGATGAAGAGGATGGCACCGTCGCGATGGACGATGTCGAAGGGTTCGAAGAAAGGAAGGAGATGGTTGAAGTCGAGGAAGGCTTTGCTGTGACAGCCGGAGGAATAGAGGACGATGAAGCAACAATTGGACCTCCCCATCCCCACTGACCAGGCATACTCCCACCCATTAGACTGGTCTCATCATTGCGTTCCTTTCTCTCGACTGCTGAAGAATTCGGTTTCTTAGCCGTCTTTGCCTTTGCTTGCTCTTTTTCTCTTTCTTTCTCCTTTTCCTTTTCCTTCTCCTTTTCTTTCTCCTTTTCTTTCTTTGACTTTTTGCTGGAGGACAGCACGGTCACAGAGGTATCTGCTTTGGGAACACTCGTCATAGATAGTTGAGCGATAGACTCAGCTGTTGATCTAGCGGCAGCTTTGGGAGCATTGGTCGAAGCGTTTCCGGCGGCAGTGGTCGACGATTGGGACAATTGCGAATGCGAGCCTGGCGTAGACGTAACAGACGCAGGTGCTGTCGCAAGCCTCTTCAACGGGGGTGCGGCACCGAAAGCGGAAACTGTCCCACCTGACATAAATGAGCTGTTTTCGTTCTTAAAGTTCCACGCGGAGTTTCGGGCTGTAGGCGTGGGTGTATCGTTTCCTGATTCTGGCCATTCCTGCTGCTGAAGGTGACTCAGAGATTGCTCTCGAGTTCGGAAAAAGGTAGATTGGCGAATGGTAGGCGTGTCGGAAACGGAGGGAGAATCTCGGTCCGGTTGAAGAGACTTTAAGAATTTCTGCGCTTTGGTGTTGGAGTCTCTTTCCGTTGGTAGCTGCTGCCGGAGTTCTGCTCTTCGCCGCTGTCTCTCTGTTTCAACAGCTGCCTTACGTTCCGCCTCCTTGAGTTCTCTCAAAGCGAGCATATCGGTTTCGTGCGCACGGAGAAGCTGAGCCTCATCCTCTTTGGTCCAGGTTCTCGTCCGTCGTGCATCGTCAAGGTCAAGAGTAAGCTGAACGTCAGCATCAGCAGCGTCATCATGGAACTCGCGAATCTTTTGAATTCGAAGGGCGAGCTTCCATTTCTCAAATGAAGTCTCTTCGTCATCAGTGTCTGACGTGAGATGAGGACCAATATAGACTCCATGAGATTTGGATCGAGTGTGAGAAGACATAGAGGTTGAGGTAGATGGACGGGACGAGGAAGCAGAAGAATGGTCTGATGCAAGATGTTTGTTGGAGTGCCATTCCGGAGAACTCGTTTGAGAACTTTGAGCCGACGAGCGGGAAGCTTCGGACGACCACAAAGCGTAAGCTGGGGTGTTCCAGGCTTCAGAGGTGGACGAAGCGGAACTGGTGGAAGCATCAAGCGATAACTGGTCGTGGCTTCGCAGAGTCTGCTTCTACGGCAAATAAGCAAGTGTAAGTCAAAAGTAGAGTAAAATGCATACCACTTCTAGCCAAGCGTCATCGAGTGAATGGAACGAGCTTGGGTCTACTATAGCATACGATTCAGCGGAGCGAGGCTGCTGGTCTTCCTCGAACTCGAGGTCTGCCCCAAGGATCGTTTCGACCTTCCGCTGCTCTTCGTCTGTCATATCTACCCAATCCTCGCTCACCAAGCCCGCATCCCTGAGTCGTCTATCCCATTCTTGTCGTATTGCATTACCATCTAATATATTTTCTAATGCGAGGCGTGTTTTTGTTTTCTCTTCTTCCAATTCTTTCGAATCCTTTTTCGGTCTTCGAGATTTTGTTGTACGCCATTTCTGCTCCAAGTCCTTCAAAGCTACCTTTAATTTGTTCTCAATTTCTCGCAATTGAGAGGCGTGCCACACTTCGAAGTCGACCCAGAGAGCTCGGACCTGCTCAGACCTAGTCGGTGTTCGGGCCACAGTAGGCCGTTTAGATATACTGAACATTGAGGAGGAAATAACCAATCGCTAGTCTGAGACGAATGTGGTTTATAAATGAGCTTGAGCCAAAGAGGAGACGAAAATGGATGAAAATTTTAATACTGACAGATGGGAAAGACTGGAGCGATATAAGGTTAGGAACGCCTCGTGTACAACGGTCAGCCGAACGACTAACTTTTTCTTTTGACAAGTGCCTATTTGGTTGCTCTTCGTCTCTTCCGTGTATCAGTCCGTACCCGCGTCCGCAAAGTGTTTGCCTGTACGTTGGAATATGGAGCGAGTAAATAGTTATGGGAAAGGTAGATTTGGGGCTCCATCACGATAAGACTGCTGTTATAAGTAATCATTGAAAAAACAGCCCTTCGCCCTATCACATGATCAATAACCCTTCGCCCAGTCCTCGAGTCAAGACTTGCGACCTTTCTTCGGCTCTCACTCTGTGTTAAACGCGGTGTTTCACGCGTCCATCACTGCCCGAGTCCCTTTTAATGGCTTTCATCTCCTTTGACCGAAATGATCTTGACGCGAAAACGTCGTCAAAGGCGTGAGACTCGATTGCGAAGCAAAGATAAGCGACAACAGCATCTTTGCTGCAAAAGCTGATGCTCTGCACTGGCGAGCTCAGCTTTGACGTCCGTCAATGATTTTTGGTATCGATGAAAGGGATTCCAATTTCGGATTCGGGACCTGTTTGTCTGGTAAACGGCATTCATTCGGTGAAACTATGATAACTGAAAAAAGCACAAAGGATAGAATGACATAGGCAAACTATGATGTCGAATTTCCGTGTATGGGCGAGTGCATACTGAAGAGTGGGCATAGTGTTGCCCTATCTTAGTGCACGAGATACGGCAGAAGTTCAAACGATGTGTCTTGATTCCTCGCTGCGATCTTTGACAAAAATGTCCGTGACTGACTGAAGAGATGGGCAGGACCTGTTCGCGAAGCTGGAGGTGAATGAATGTAAAGGGCCGGAAAGACTCAAGAGAGCCATGAACTTACCTCCTGCTCGTTCGTAAGATTAAAGACAACATGCCCAGCTGAACCCCTTGCACTGGTCACTTTTAAAAAAAGATTGCAGGCCAGATAAAGACTTGATGGCGAGAGGAAACTGTTGTCGGTCTTGATCCTAACTTCTTAAGATAGTGGTTATGGTTGCTAGAATTGCTGAAACTGAATAACGAGTCACGCTGAAATAGATCATACGCGCCTACCGTCGACGTCGATGTGTAGACAGCTTTCCTTGTGGCGAGATTTGCAAGTTATCTTCGATAGTGCCAAGCACACCGTTCTATGTCTTTTCAAGATAAAAGGATGGAGTTTGAGTTGGATACGAGGTACGATTTGTACACGGATAAGACGCGTCTGTACATGTTGCCATTCAAATGCAGTGGATTGAATTAATAATTTCTAAGACGAAGGCGCCGACATACTATAGTAGACGTATACTATAATTGAGCAGTGTGCTTGCAATGACTAGCGCATGCATGTAGCAGATAGTGAACAGGGGGAATTTGCCAGTTACGGTAATAACGAGTGGCTCATCATCGCGAAGTCATGGTACTCTACATAGCCGTTTCGAGAAGAATCACGTGACCTTCGTCACTTGCTCCCATCGAGCGCGTAGCGGTTGAGCTTCACATACATCAACCACCATGTTGGATACTGATTTGCTCAAGCTGGCGAAAACGCATCTTGGGCTTCATGAGAATGCTTCCGTATGACTTTACCCTCTTTTCAATCGAAATTTCATTTACGCGTCCTTTTTCCATTGTTATCTCCTTCGCAACGTTGCAGTCTGCTCAAGTTCCCCAGGAGTATTTGAACGAGCTGAAGAACCATTTGGCTATCTGTCCTGACGATACAAAGGTCCGTTTGCTTCAATCTTTGTGTAAACGCGTATGTAAACCTACCCCTATGTGTTGACTCTGTGCGGTTCCAGTTCCAGTTCTCAAGTCAGCCAAATTGTGGATGTGAGTAGCGGTGGTCCTCTGCCTCCACAATCTCTCACAATCACATTTGCTCATTATAGTTGGAAGGGTCATCTGCCTTGAAAACGGCTGCAACAACCTGGAAATTGAACTTCAAGGAAGATCGAGCCTGTCGGATGGCGGAAGAGAGATTGGAATCGGCTCTCTCTCTGCTTACAGGGTATTTCTTGTACTGATGCTGTTAGATACGTACTGACTCCCAGCTCTGCTCAGCTGCATATATCTCAGCACCCAACCCATAGCCGGAGCCGACTGGCACGCGTCAAAACAGAAGCTCGCGTCTCCGGTAATTCACCATATGTTATGGTAACGTCCAGTTGCTGGAATTTTTGCGTGAAATGACTCACAATCGCGAATATTCCTTCTTTCAGTCGATACCTAAGAAAGGGAGACTAGTGAAAAAAGAGCCGTCCGGAGTTGACCTGCACTCATTTCGAGCTCCTGCCCAACCCTCTTCTTCGCCGGCCATCCCTCGTAATACTGCGTCATATCAGTTTCAGCAGGCTGATGTTTCACTGCTCAAGGCAGAGCCCGCGGAAGACGTATTTGAGAGATCTCCGGAGACACGCAAACGATCTCCCACTTTCAACTTCGACGTCTCAAATGTTCCGTCGTCTCCAACTACCTTCGACTCTGTTCCTTCCTCAACGAAAAAAGTCAAAGCAGTGCACGTATCCAGTACTCCTTGGGTAGTCAATGCAAACGCTCTCGCGCCTCTTTCATCCGATTCTGCATCGTTGATCAAGGCATCACATGCTGATCTTGACATTGATGATATTCGAACTCGAATCAATCAGCTCCAAGCCGAGATTTCTCATAAGCAAGACCTTCTGGATCGACTGCTTCGTAAAAGCAAACCCTCAGCCGCCGATTCAACGCGCATTCAGAAATACATAGATGAGCTTGATTCACTCCGCTTATTGAAGAGCGAGTTTGAGAGTCGCTTGCCGGAGATGTCTCCTGTGAAGAGAACATTTTCGCTGGTTGAGGATGAGGCTAATCATTTCTACGAACATGCGGAAGCCAAGCCTAGCAGGCTTCCTTGGTGTGCACCGACTAGCAAATGCGAGCAGACTCCGTCAAGTCCACTGGTTTTTCCGACGAATCCGAACAACATGAATTCTATTTCTTCTCAGCTTCCTGTGCCTCTGGTTGCTGCGAAGTCAACGACATTTGCTCCTTGCTCGTCTTATCCTATCCAGGTGAACGCTGTCGCAGGCCCTAGCTCTCAGGCACAGCGGTCAGGTCATATCCTGTACAATCCATTCCTCAGTGATGACGAGGACGAGAATGGTGACGTGGCCATGGATTATGTAGGTGAAAATGAAACTGCCAGGGCGAACGCTGTTGTCGTGCAGTACGCAGGCGCCTACATCCCGAATATTGCGCCTACACTACTAGATGATTATGATTATGATGAAGATGGCAACTTTCATGGTCGTGGTAAAGATCATTTCCAAGGTCCAGTTGCTAAAGCAGATGAGTATGTCGTTCAATCCAATCAATCGTGCAAGCACTATATTCGACATCGTTTTCCTTTGTTTAGCATCGAAAAATTCCTCGTGGAAGCTGGTAACGCTGAGAGTTTCGACCGGGATGCAACCGTAGGAGAGGCTTTGAAAAAGCTCGGAATTCCTTCTATGTTCACTCCACTACCCGGGATGGAGGTTGCGTTGATGACACATCAAATAATCGGGGTTGCTTGGATGGCTGAGAAAGAAAAAAGCTACCTCAAAGGTGGTTGTCTAGCTGATGAGATGGGGCTCGGAAAGGTCGGTTCATATCGTTTGTCTTTCGTGAAATTTGAACTGAATCATTTGTCTGTTGGTGTTGTAGACTGTCCAAATGTGAACTCAAGATTTCCTGAACGTGATTCATCTGTAGCTGACAACAGTCATTTCAGGATTGCCTTGATAATGAAGAACAGCTCGGACGATAGATACTGCAAGACGACTCTCATTATTGCCCCTACTGCTCTCCTTGATCAGTGGAAAATGGAAATTGAAGTGAAGACCAATGTTGGTCTGAAGGTCTTGATCTATCATGGTGCGTACTGGTAACTGTACGAGCTCATTTATCATTGATCATGCAATCATCTGTAGGTCCATCCAAACCGAAAAAGGCCCAGGATTTACTCAGCTACGATGTCGTTGTTACCACTTTCCAAGTACGTGGTTAAATCTATCGTTCCTCAACTCTACTCATAGTGTCTAGACCATGGCGCTGGAATGGCGTGATTTGGAAGGGGAGGGGAGAAGGAAAAAAGCCAAGGCGAGAAAGGATGATTTCGTCGCGTCCGATTCTGGAGATGAGGACGTGAAAAAGAAGAACAAGCAAAAAGAGGGTCAGTTGTCGAACTGCTTAATATATTCTATTCCTGACTGAGGGACCCAATTGCTAGCTGGCTTGCTTTTTCAAGTAGAGGTAAGCCCTCTCTTCGACAACAAAATACCAATCCGTCCATTTTGACTTGTAAATGCTAGTTCTATCGCGTCGTCCTTGATGAAGCGCAAGGGATTAAGAATAAGAAGACAAGTAAGCTTCGAATGTATACAACCAGTTCTTTTTCATCATAGGCTTGCTTTCATAGGAGTCTCTCGAGCAGTCACCGGCCTTCAGTGCAAGTATCGTTGGTGTCTCACTGGTACACCCATCATCAATGGACTTTCTGATACCTATGGCTACATCAGATTTCTCCGAATCCGACCATGGTACGATTTCTCCGAATTTCATGCGCAAGTCGGCAGGCTGGAAAAAAAGAATCGTAAGAGTGTTCGATATACTGTCTGCATACTGATCAGCAGCCTTGAATGTAGCTCAACTTGCAATCATACGACTACAAACGATCCTGAACACGTTTCTGCTTCGACGCAAGAAAAACTCAAAACTAGACGGCAAGGTTCTGGTGGATCTGCCTTCCAAAGATATTACGCTTCAGCGTCTTGAATTCACCGAGGAAGAACGCGAAATATATGATGCGGTAGATTTAATTTGATTCGAGATTTCTAATGAAGGCTGGACTGACTAGTCGCAATACAGGTTGAACAGAATATGCAGACACAGTTTAATCGCTTCTTACGTGCAGGAACTGTTCTCAAGTTCGCTTTCAAGTTCGCTTAGTAAACTGTTGATTGATTGCGTTTCGTTAGGAACTATCATCACGTCCTAGTCCTCCTGCTTAGGCTTCGTCAATGTTGCTCACATCCGGCCTTGATTCAAGAAGACGGCACGCCATTTGTTGAGTCTGACGAGGTTGGTGATGACGCTGGAAGAATCTTGAAGAGAGCTCGCGAGTTAGTTTCTGCGGAATTCGTAAACAAGATGAGGGCGAAATTCAGAGAAGCCGCACTTGAAAGAATGAGAGCGGAAAAAGAGGTACGAAGGGTTGCGCCCTACATAACTCATCGCTCATGATAACATCAGTCTGAGGACGCAAGTTTCGAAACAGATGACTGTCCTATCTGCTACGATAATTTCACCAATGCAGTCATCACTCCTTGCGGACATAGTTTCTGTAAAGAATGTATTCGTATGTGTCCCGTTGCATTTCGTTTGATGGCATTCCCTAATCGAAAACATATGTAGATGATGTTTTCAAGGCCCCGCTTATTGAACCGGCGAATGAGCCTGGTCAATATCAAGCCAAAGCACGACCGTGTCAGTTGTAACCCCCTTTTGTTCACGAGCACTGCTTAACACACATCATCTAGGCCCTTCCTGTCGTACTCAAATATCGAGAGATCTTCTGTTCGAACAAGCTGCCTTCATGCCTACTGATGAAGAATTGAGAGAAGCAAATGGCGAATGCGATGATTCTGACATCGAAATGGAGGACATAACAACAAGCAGGGGTAAAGGCAAAACAAAGGCAAGACCGATGGCCAGAAATGTCGATTCAAAATGCTTTGCTGTCATGGAT
Source organism: Lentinula boryana (assembly GCA_027886635.1). Lineage (NCBI taxonomy): Eukaryota > Fungi > Basidiomycota > Agaricomycetes > Agaricales > Omphalotaceae > Lentinula > Lentinula boryana. The sequence continues at coordinate 16,887 of MU790530.1, forward strand.
TCGAACGATGTAATCGAAGTCGATTCAGAGTCGGAAGATGACGATTACGATGAACGGTGTGACTTCATTGTCCAAAGCGATGAAGATGAGGAAGAGAAAGATACTCGCAAAGAGCCGAAAAAACATCTTGGAAGACCCAAGACCATGGTTATTCTGGACTCGGACGAAGAAGTCATAGACGAGGAGGAGAATGAGGTCATTTTTGGCAGGAACAATGTGACGAAGCTGCCCTCGGAGACAATGAAACTCCTACCGAGGTTTTTGCCTTCTACTAAGATGAAGGTGAGGGAATGTTTGAGATATACAAGCTTCAATGATGGTCTCAACAGTTTCCTACAGTATATGATGGAACATATTAAGAAGTTGTTCTTGGACCGTCCCGATGAAAAGGCGAGTGCTTAAAAATTATCCTGCTCGCAATTTACTTATCAATGACCTCGTAGATTTTAGTGGTCTCACAATGGACCTCTTGCTTGACATTGGTTTCGCACTACCTCCAAGAGAACAACGTCCTTCACGTGAAATACCAAGGCGGCATGAGTCGCACCAAGCGGGATGTTGCTGTACGGTTGTTCATGGCGAAGGACAAGGCACGAGTCATGCTCATGTCGTTGAAATGCGGAGGTACGTGCAGTGTGAAAATCGTCTTCATTGAGTCAGTATGGACCCATGTATGTTGGGCACATAGGAGTTGGCCTCAACCTCACTCGTGCTAATAACGTTATCTCTCTGGACCTTGGATGGTCCCAGGCAACTGAGGATCAGGCTTTCGATCGGTTCGTGAATGAATTATTCTCTCCAGGCTGCCTTCATCTTTTCAATCACATCAGTGTACATCGACTAGGTCAATTCTTGCCTGTCAAAGTTCAACGACTTGTTATTGAGAACACGGTTGAAGACCGCATACTTAAGATGCAGGAGCGAAAGGTAAGTTCACGCCCCAATCACCTCGATGCTTGTGGTCGATGTTGAATAATACCTGTAGCAAATTTTGGCGGACGGTAGTCTTGGTGAAGGATCTGCGAAGAAGATCCAAAGTAGTTCGATTTTTATTATCTCATGTACGAGGACTGACAACTCGATTTTTAGGAATGTCGGTCAAACAGCTCGCCGAACTTTTTGGTCTTGATGGTCGTGGTCGACTTCTTGACGACAGCAAAGCCAAGGAAAAGAAAACCAGAAGCCGAAACTGACGGTAACATTGGTGAAATTTCTTGAAGATTTCGGACATTTGTATATTTTCTCGACTAGTAACTCCTATGATTCATGCTTCACACTAGTCCACATTATATACCTTAAAGGCCTTTTACAAAAATAGAGAACGCCTACTTGCTTAGCCTACTATCTCTTAAATGTTACTACTTTTTCAATCCCTTGAGAATTGTGTCGACGTTATTCACAAACCGGTTGGTGAGTTTCTGGAACTATTGAACGAAATTGAGTTAATGAAAAAGAGAACGAAAGGAGACAATCATGCTAACTTCTTCCAATTCTATAGAATGTTTCTCGTACTTGCCCTTCTTCAAGCTAGCTTGGTGGTGTCTCCGAATCTGTACGCGAGTATCTTCAGCTTGCCGCTCAGCAGTTGCAAATAATGTTTGACGGGCTTCTACAGTAGGTCTGTGATGGTTCAGCTCCAGATAGTCAACACTGTACGACAAAGGACGAACTTGGGCACAGGAATTTTCAAGGTTCGGTTGTCCTGCTTTTGAAACGAACTTAAACCAGGAAGCTTCGCGTCGTATAGTGCTCGCTCAACATGTTTGAGTGACTACTGAGTGAGAGGCATAATATTTTTTATTTATCGTGAGCAGACTAACCAATTGACAAACGAGAGCGGGAACTGTCCCACCTCTTCCTCAAACACAGTAATCACAAGCTCCGAAGCATTCCGCACACCCACAGTGGATATTTCCTCCAGCTTAAACGCGTGGTCGTCCTTTGGAAATTTGACGCGAACAGATGAGAGCAAGTCAGGAGTGACACGACCGTTGGCACGCGTCTCAATTGAAGCACATTCTTTGCGGAGCCAGTCCACGGCAGCAGTCATCTTTCGTTCAGCGTTCGCGTACTCTTCCTGAGCCGCCGGGTCTGTTATGGGTTGCTTGGACCTTGGCACAAGGCTGGCAGTAGATTTTGCTCCTTTTCCTGCTTTTGCATACGCTCGTGTAAAAATGAGAGGGTAGTTACTCGTAGAATGAGCATTTAAATAGTATTGTTGGCGTAGAATGGACGAAGAACGAAGAGCAGCATGGCGGAAAGACATATTAATGAAGGTTGGAAAGATTTTACGGAAGAGAAATTTGCATTACCGGCAGGCAACTTTTTCACAAAGCGCTTCGATATCGGTCTCCTTCTTAATAACCGTGCAGTGCCGTCCTTTCAAAGTTGAACTCTCTAATCTGCACACTATCGACGAAGCAATATGATGTCGGCGGATACGGTGTCAACTCAGGCTATGTATCAGAAACGAGACCGGACGGATTGCTGGTAATGGAAATCTCTATATCTATTTACCAGGGGAACAGTGCCATTGATCTCGTTGCTTTCTGTTTGTTCGTTTCTCTTCGCTAGAACTTTATAATGAACTTAGGAAACAACCACGACGCTCTCATTCTGCTTTAAATTACCCCCCCTCCTGGTGTACACGATAATGGAATCTAGGTTCATCGACGACCAGTTCGGAGACCTGGTCACTGGTGCGCTTCCAAACTACTCTCCTACAACTGGCTGGACACAGGGTGCAACATGTACTGGATGCGGATTTCACCCAAATCCTTCTCAAGCATTCAACCAAACTTGGTATGATACTACACATCACACAACGGACGAGACTAGGTCAGTGCAGTTTGGTTTCACAGGTACGCGTATCCAGCTGTGACTTGAGCTCAACTGACCCTCGCGTAGGCACCTCGCTTGATGTGTTTTGCATAATTCCAAATCCATCGAACCCAGATCTTACTTCGACTTACAATCTCACGTTTGAGTTGGATGGGCAACCGCTCGCGGAAACCTTTACACACATAAGCGATTTAACAAACGTCTTTCAGTTCAATGTTAGTGTGCTATCTTTGGAAAACCTGTCTCTGGCTCCTCATATATTCACCATGATGGCTGCGTCGACGGTTGTTAATTCTACACTGCAATTTGATTATGCTATGTATACGTGAGTACTTGGAGGTCACATTTTGGACGACGCCGTTCAACTGACCCGATCTGTGTTGTCTTATCCGTGCCGCTAGCACACCCAACTCTTTGGATCCATCGTCCACTCATTCAGTCACTCCTTCAATTAGTCCCTCACCCTCATCGACATCAACCCAGCGTCCCGCAGTTGCCGCAATAGCTGGCGCCGCTGTTGGCGGATCTCTTTTCCTTATCCTGACACTCGCATTCATATTTTGGTACCTTCGACACAAACGTCGCGGAGTGTCCCGGGGACAGTTCGCTTTGTCATTACGCTCCTGGAATGAAGACGAACTTCGGATTGAACCCTATCCTCTAAAGCCTTTGCGCCGCTCAGCGCCACACATCCTGACTCCGGAGCCCAATACTCATCCCGCGAGCCGTGACCAGCGATCACAAACCTCAGTCACATACCCAAGCACTATCGTCACTGGAGTCACTGAATCTGCTTACCACGCAAATGGATCCGGGCGAAGTACACATGAGAATAGTCTTGCGCCAGACCCCAGTGCTGTACGATTTGTAGAGGGCGTAAACGCATCAAATACAAGCTCTACTGAGAGACACAAAAACAGACGCCATGACCGTAGTCGGAGAACAGATGCAGCTACACCAAGCTCTAGCTCAGGACGAAGCACTCGGCGGTCAAATAACGAGACTAACAGTGCCACAGCGTCAAGTTCCGTTCCTTCCCCTTCTTCTGCGTCTTCTTCCCGGCGGAGAGAAGATCAGCGAGCTAAAACAGACGGTAGAAGATCTGAAGCGTCAACAACGAGAGCTAATTGCGAACCTTCCACCGTCATACGAGGAATACTCTTTATCTCCCGGGGATTTCTCGCATCAACAATACAATTAATCATAATCATGATGTACACAGACGCTGGTGGGGGGGATGAAAGAGTTGCAACTTGATTATGCCAGTCGCTGTTTTGTCAGGTGTGTTGTCTGCTCTCAGGACTTCAATTTGGATTGAAGTTGGATATCTATTAGTTTTAGAAGGTCATATCGTGTCCGAACCTTTTGCATCGACTTCCTTCCAAGACAATCGTTCGGTCCTGTGCATAAGGTTATCGGACTCTCACACTCAATGATTACTTGATACTCGTGCAATGCAATACCTTCAAGTGTTGCCTATGCTACCAAGCCTACTCTTCAATCTGCACCCGACGAAGGGGTACGACTATCAATGTCATCCGAGTCAACGAAGGCTATAGATCAGTAAGTAACGCAACCAGGAGACTGCTGGGATAAAAATCTCTGTCTACGAACAGAGTGACGCGGTTGAATTGCGCACAGTGCCACTTACTTCGTTGCGTTTCGTCTCGCTACAGAACTATAATGAAAATCAAAGACCTCCGCGATGCTTTGACTCTGCTGAAATCCTTAATGCGAACTAGGTTCATCGACGACCAATTCGGGGACGTTCGGTCCCAACTTACTCTCCTCCAACTCTTTGGAATCAGGGCGCAGACTGTCCTGGATGTGCATCGCGCCCAGATCCTCTGCAAGCGTTGAAACAAACTTGGCATGATACTACGCGTTATACAACGGACCACATCTACTCAGTTCAATTCGGGTTCACAGGCATGCGTGTCTACCTCTGCTTTGAGCTTGATTTATCAAGCTTATCACTCGCGGTAAGTAGCTCACTGGAGGTTTTCTGTATAACCAACCGCTCGAGGAAACCTTCATACACATAAGCGGGTTTGGCAAACGTTTTTCTCAGTTTGAAAACCCTTCCTCCTTTTCATGTATTCATCATGATGGCTGCATCGACGGTTGTTGATACTACGTTACAGTCTGATCATGACGTGAGCAATTTGACAACGTTGCTCGATTAACCTAGTCGGATGAATGCTGCTTGTATATCCGGCATATATCCCACAGCTTGAATACATTGCCTATCACTTCAGCTACTTCTTCATCCAATTCTTCACCGACACCTACCCAGTGTCCCCCAGTTGCCGTCATAGTGGGCGCCAGTTGGTGGAACTCTCTGCCTTATTTCTGTTATCGCGTTCGTATTTATGGTATCCTCGTGGCAAGTGACGTGCTTCGTCATTATCATATCTTGCCATCCTGACCAGGACAAAGGATTGAACCATTGCCTCCAGAGCCTCTTTCGACTAAGGTCGACCCCGGAACCTCCTACTCATAGTGGATGGAAGGAAGGAAGTCTATTACACGGCCAGTCCCTGGATAGGAACGCCGGTGGTATCCAGCGATCAAATTCCTCAGTACTAGATTCAAGCACAATCGCACAAAGTTCCAACTGAGGACGGAACGCGGTCGGCAGTCAGATAACAAGGCTACCGTCAATGTAATGTCACTACAGGGTTTCCACGTCTTCCATCATTACCAGAGAGTCGAAGAGGACGGTAGAAGTCCTGAAAGGACAACAAGAGGAGCTGGCTACGAGACTTCCACCATTGTATGAGGAATACCCTCATCATCTAATGGTCTCGCCACATCAACATAAACTATACAAACGTTTATGGGAAAGACAGTTACAACCCGATAATCATGATGCAATGCAAGTTGATTTTCTCCCAGGTGACTGCTTTCAGGACTTGGACTGTGTATTGAAGTTGGACATGAATCAGGTTTTGGAGGTGTCTATCCGAACCGGTGGACAGAATTCTTGTCGGTTTTTACAAGCGTGACTTTATTATTGCATCCGTGTATATCAGGACCAACCATTTACTATACCTATCATCTACAGTACTCTTACTTATGTGTCAACAAGAATGTCAATAGCTTGTGTCGGAACTACATGGGGAGCAGAGACACCATTTAGTAGTCGAATTATCTCTCATGGAGCTGTGCCGTGAGCGCTTACACGGTCATTCATCTTCTTCTACCGACAGTCACTAGTTATTAGCCCAAACTGCATTCTCTAGCTTTGGGTATGTAGCTCTTCGCCTGCTCTACGTATAATATCTAACCTGGCAGAAAGAAACATGAGAAAATATTTGCTCAAGTCATAAACACTTCGTCGCTACTGCCAAATTTGCTGTCGCCTCAGCATGACTTTCGCCTCGAGTCTCTACCTTCCTTCATTCAAAAGGTTACAATCGTTTTGGCCAACACTGGGCGCATCGACTTCATTTCGTAGGAGTAGTGCCAAATTTGGTTCAGAAGATTGCATGTTGCACCGACCTCACACTGGTTTTTCTAAAAAGAGACTGCTTTCAAATACCGTTCCGCGCACATTGGCTACACATACATACACCGAAAATCCAGCTTCTACTTTAGGAATTCACTCTACGGTTTTTCGTGGAACGTCTTTCGAAAATCGGTGTTTGCACCTTCTCGAAGCCCATTTGGGCATGGTGCTACAAAGAGTAGGGGGTAAAGAAGATGGAGGCGTGGATCTCAATGGCTGGTGGTGGCTACCAGATGTGTCAAAAGATACTGCTGCTCTGCAATCCCCAGAAATTTTGAGCGCTAGCGATGCACGAACGAAAGACTCTTCACTTAAACGTATACGAGTCATTGCTCAATGCAAAGCCGAAAAGAAAAAAATCGGGCCAAAGTACGTGAGGGAACTGGAAGGCGTCGCCTGGAGATATATGGCCTTGGAAAACGATACTCATAGGAATCCCAGTCATGAATCGGATAGAGTTTCTAATAATGAGGCTTCCAAGGAGACTACACCTATCGTAGCGGTTTTTCTCTCAGAATCACCATTCACGAAATCTACCGTTCTGCGTGCGATGAGCTCACGGGTACCGTTTCTATTAATTTACGTTCCTCCTTTGGCCGGTACGAAACCAAAAATTGAAAATCCATCCGAGTCTGAAGAGGAGAGTGATTCCCCTTCTGTTTTATCTCCTGGCTCGTGCATCTACAATCCAGCCCTTGGAGGCTCCGGAGGACTGTTCAAGGGAGAACTAGAGGTTCGCTGGTGCTGGTCCTTGCCGACTTCTGATCCTCAGCCGTCTTTGAAGCAACCTTCGGAAACTGATGCAAACAGCTCCCAAGGCCCAATCCATGGTGCGCCGGCTTTATTATTTCGAGGGAAGAGACTGCGAGGATGGGCGCCTCCCCGTCTACGTGAATTTGATGAGCAAGTCGGAAAATCATTTTGATGCTTCTCATCAGGAAACCTTCCTCCAGAATGCCTATAACGCTTGCGGAATCTGGGATCAAAGCCGGATAGTTTCAAGTTTGGACTAGCTCTATAAAGAGCTTGGACACAGAGTCGAATCCGGGGTGCAAAATAGACTTGACTTCTGTAGTTGAAGCAACTTGGAGGTTCTTATTTACTCGTCAAACGCTAGCGCATCATTGTACGAAAAGTAAAAATTTAGTCCTATGTAATAGTGAATGCTTAATCTTGATATTTTGTAGATGTTATGAACTGCTATGGCTCTTATGTGAATGCTTGCGTGTGAGTACGCTGATCCTGAAGTTGAACGTCAAGTTCTTTACTTCTCCCTCTTTGTGGTATCACCGACAGGCTTCTAGCGCTAGAACGAAAGGAAGAGGATATGCCCTCCAGAGCTTTCTGATATTAACGAGCTCCAGAAATTGTGAATGGATGGTATTTAGTCCAAAGTTGGTTGAATACATCAAGACGGGTTGAATACATCAAACGCAGATACAAGTAATAGAACGGTCAAAACGGCGTCGCTACAATTATTGATGGTGAACCGCATATCCTCCATTGTACTCTCGTTGCAAAACTACTGTCACATCGAGCTCATGGCGGGTCATTATGCCATATAAATACCGATAAAAACAAGATCACAAATTTAAAATGGGGAAGTGGAGAAGATTGAGTCCACAGAGGTCGAAGAAAGCGCTGTGAAGAACGATGTTTCAATTTTTGCTAATGAGGAACTAGAATCATTTGTATAGACCGATTGCGATGATTGATAATGAGGTTCTGATAGTTCGGCCGTCGATTGTTCAATGCTACCCGCAGACGAGGTATTGGAGAATGTGGAAGATTCGTCCTGCTTGAGCAAAGCGTCAACCTCTGCGGCGTCCAAAGTCTCCTCACTAGCTTCGTTTCCAAAGTCCTTCGAATGCGCTTGAATATCAACAGGTTCGGTATCGGAGTCATCACTGGGTCGTTCACGATCCGATGAATTGACGGATTGCTCGACGTGGCCTTTCCCTGCAGCATTGGCGACCAAAGGCAGGAATGAAGAAGACTTTGAAGTCGAGGAGACGGTGTTGGAAGAGTCAATTTGAGCACCGTCATTGGAACGGCGCGTCTTGTCTTCTTCACAGGTCGGTGCCTCTAGATCGTATGAAGAAAGCTGAAACGAGGAGAGTAATGGAATCTCAGGGAGCCTGGTTGATGGAGATGTTGAGTCGGTTCCTTGGTTCATTGGGCCTTGCGGTGCTATGTTTTGAGTATCGCTTGGATATTGAGAGGTAGAACCAACGCTAGAAATCGTAAAAGACAGTGATCAGAAGAATGAGGTATAAGGAGAGGCCTCTTGTACCAAACCCATCCAGATGGGTCCTCTGGATCTGTACAAACCTGGGTGTGTCAACGTTATCATCATTAATAACAAAAAGGGATGTGAGTGTCCGTACTTTAGACGTATTCTGTGTATTGAGGTCATTCGAGTGCTGTAAGATCAACACGAATCATAGACTGTCATGAACAATCTGAAGACAACAAAACACGTCTAATCACCTTCCGGCTTGCGATTTCCTTATGATGGACGTTCAAATGATCAGGTTTAATCTGGGTCGTGGTGAGGCTCAACCATTGGAGTAAGCCGGAGCGCGACCTAACAGCGAGAGGTGCTGCATGATAGCATCGAGTAAGCGGCTTTATGCATGAAGATAGGTGCGATACAAAACAAACCTGAGGGAGAACTTCTTCGTGGACGCTTTGACGGAGGCTCGGAAGTTGAATTCGATGCTGAACCAAGTTCATAAACATCGGCGGATGGTTCTGGGCGTTTTCGGTTCGAGGTTTCGAAAGCGCTAGCTTCAGTTTCGGCAGATCTCGAAAGTATTCGAGTAGATTCTACCGTTGAGATGTGTTCGTGCTCGCGAGGTTGTCTATCCCGTCGCAGCCTAAGGGGAAACCAAGATAAGGGAGTGTCCAGCGATCCAAAAAAAAACATATTGTTCACCAATCTCGGTACAAGTCATTCACTGACGCATTGCTTTCACCGTTATTACTGGCAGATAGTTCACGCATCACGTCTCCAAGAATCATATCGAGCCACTCAGACGACTTCAACTCGCCGCGAAAACTCTCGCATGATAGTAGAAAGCCCAAACCAAATGGCGGGGCGGCGGCGTGGAGATTTGAGTTGAGATCATTCGCTTTCAGGAGACAATGAAGAAACTCTGGGCTTCCGATGGCACTTGAAAGTTCCTGAAGGTTTATTAATATTTCAATGCTGACTATATGCGTCATGAAGAAATTACCCACTAAGCAGAAGACACCTTTTTCTTCCTCAAATGGCGGCTCGACTAGGAGAATACTCTCTACCCAGTTGAATATGGCACCATTGTAAATTACGTGAGGGACTTTTCTTCGACATCGATTCCATTTGACTCGTAGAACTTCGAATTGGGTCGGACTGAAGTTCGGTATTGCTACAAGAGCATTATTTTCGATCTTGACGGTACTACGCAGATGCCTAGTAAGCCACAAAATTAAGTCGTTTCCCGACATGGATTTTTCTACTTGCTGTCGATGAGATCAGGACGATGTGGATGGACGACAAGATGTTTATTTAGATCGGCCCGGGATGAATTGAGAGTAGAAAACGAAATCGGCCGAAAGTTCGTGTAGTAAGACCTATGAATGAATATAAATGTATCTATCTATGCATTATGGGGTATAGTACGGGTATTCGTGACGGTCTTCAACATAGAAATCAATATATGTAGATGATAGGTGTAATCGTTTTGTATTTTAAAGCTTGTCTTGTTTCATGAAAAACCGTGTCCCAAATCAAAGTTGCCAGCAGGAATATTATGGTGAGACCGCCCGATTCTGAGGGCCCTTCTCGTCGCGGAGAGGTTCGTTTTTGGGCTCAGTACCATATCTCATTTCGTGTCTAACACCTATGAACATGAGGATGGTCCTATCCAGCAATGATATTAGCATCGGCGGGGAGCAAATGGCGATTAGAGGGACTTACGATGCTAGAGTACAAACCCATCCAATCCAAAGTAGGCAGATATAGGCAATATTCACAGAATAGACATTATATTCTGGAAAATAGGTAAGATTTTGAGATAGTACGAGAGAGCTGATATACGAACTCAAAGGTGGGCGGAAGAAAAAGTCCGTGTATTGCTGCTGCATTTCGACGGGAGCGCCAGTAATGAATGCCGAATGGTCAGCTATCACGATCTGTAGCCAATGTTGAGCGACAAGAAGAGGGACAAAAAGAAAGACACGTACAGTACTCATCAAAGCAGCAGCTAAAAGTCCAGTAGTGATGCCAACAGCCAAGGCCAGGCGTGTGTGGTTGTACCAATTCGGATATGTACGGCGCGGCCATAGCACCAAGAAGAAAAGGTCTGCGCCGAATAAGGTGGCCACAAAGACACAGAAAACAATGGTAAGGACTTCCGCAGCGATGAGATCGTCGTTGTGGAGTTCAACGGCATAGGCGGGTATGAGCCTGAACGCGTAGTTTTGAACATGGGTCTGAAGATCTTCATATTTGGATAGAGAATAAGTCGCTGTACATTCTGCAGCCAAGCAGATGTTCATAGCAATCTGATAAGCGACTGAATGAAACATGAGATAAAATTCAGTTGAAAGAAAAAAAATAAACAGCTTACTGAGGCGTTCACGACGAAGATGCCACCGTCTGTCGTACATGTTCTTGCCCTTGAAAGCATTCCATTTCATCTCGGTAAGGTCGAAGCCCCATATTCTCCTTGGAAAAGGCATGAATTAGATATTGTGGGAGGAGAAGAGCAAGTAGAGAAGAGAATTGAAAGCTTACCCTAGTTATAAATGAGCCCCAAGGAATTTACAATGACACGGAAGAGAAAAGTGCCTGAGCGATGACGCGATGACGTCAGAGCACTAGTACGCCATTGTGGAAACGATGGGATTTATGGTGGGACTCAATTCGTCTTGCTGTGCTACTAAGTAATAAAATAATCCAACTTCCACTCTTCTTCCTTGACAAACATGACCCCCAGTGAACATACCATTACTGGCGTAGATTCCGCCTCTAATTCACCCATGAATCTCGTTTCTGATGACTCTAACGACGTTCTTACTTTACCAGACCTGCACTTTTCCTACAGAAAAACTTCTGTGGCGCTATACATCGCTTTTCTTATCATCTGTAATGTTTTGATTCCGTGTCTGCTTTTTTATCTCCTTCAAACGTGTAAGTTCCACGTTTTTTTTCAGTAATTTGGGCTGTCAACTAATACCTCTTTACCGAAGTCACCAAGATCACGACAAAGGTTGGCATAAAGCAGTCTACTCTAAGCGACCGTTGCTCATACAAGAACCCCTGTAATATCCAGGAACTCATCGGTATATCATCTGCCGCTCTCGGACTTTCTTCCTGTTTCGATGCACCTTTCAGACTATTTAGACGTATGTCGTATTGGAACTTGAGAAATGTCAAAGCTGGCAGTGGATCTGATTCCATTTTGACTTTAGTGGTTAGGCGTCGGACGACCTATGGCCCATTGGGCACAGATGTCTGGTGGCATCTCGACTTTGTCATGTGGACTTACACGTTCGCTCTCCTCGTCTTTGCCTTTCCTCTCGCCATTGCACCTGCTATCGCATTCTAGTAAGCAAATGATTCATCTCTTGGCGCAGTACTCCGTCCAACTCCACTACTTCCAGTAATTTCTTCTTAATGTCAACCATGATGCTCGTTGGTCCGGTCGGAGTTGTATTCATATTTTCCCTCATCGCTTACCATTATAAATGGCGTCTGCCTGTGAGATGCTCGTCCGAGCCCGTTGGGTCTCTCATGAAGCCCGCCGTCTTCTATTGCATCGAAGATGTAGGTGCAGTGGACTTCATGCACGGAAGGAAGTTCCGACAGCGCGTTCACACAAGGTATGCTTGTTTTGCTGTCGTATTTCCTGGGCTTCAACGCCTTTCAGATATGATGCGTCACCTCCATTCCGACAGCTGATGACGGAGCTCACGGTTTACTGGGTCATCTGTGGTGCTATCTACTGCGGATTGACCGCCGCAGTTACCTGGGCTGCTACGCTCAACTTTGCATTTGGGTGCGCGATCTTCTGTTGTTGCGATTGCATCTGTTCTAACAATGAATCTCAGATGGGTCCTCGGTCAATTCTTCATCTGGGCCTTCCTCAGTTGGACTGGTTGCCATTTTCTTGCTCGCAGAGGACTGGCACGCGAGCGTGCATATTGGGACAATAGAGGACGCACTCTATTCAAAGAAAAAACTGGCCCTGGAGGGATCAACGAAGGTGGGGAAGAAGAGAAACCACCGAAAAGAAGCCAAAGTGTACCTGGAATCCCCCATACCAACGATGGTACTGCGCCAGATGTCAAACCTGCTAAGTCTCTAGATGTACCGCCTAGTTTCAAACCCAAGGCAGAAAGAACAGAGGTTGTGTAACGAGGACTTGGCGCTAACTCTATTTGAAGAGGAGGAATAGCTTCATATTTTGTGACAGGCTTTATCTGTATATCCATTCGTTTTCTTGTAGCTCTATCGCGCTCTGTGTTGGAAATGTACGATATATTAGAGGCATATACACAAGGCATTAATTAACAAGGCATTAATCAACACAGAATGTTCGTAACCGAGCGCTGCGGCCCGCAATTTGGCAGTGCTGGTGAATTCAATGATTTTCGAAAATTTCTCCGATAACCGATTGATCGTCACGGTTACGCTACTAGTATAAATACTAGAGGCGAGTTTGAAGGTCTATCAGGTTTTCTCTCCTTGTCGACTTAGTTGTACAATAACTGATAACTTGCCGTCGAACCTGTCAGCAACTGGATTTCGACATTTGGTAAGTACAGCTTTTGTCCTCTTTGCCAACGGCAGTTCCGAACCTCTCTTTTAGACCCCATGGTGTTTCCTGTCCCCCGCGAGATAGTAGATTGCATTCTAGATAATCTCTATCCCGACAAGGCCACTCTTCTCAGCTGTGCGCTAGTTGGAAAAACATGGGGACTTTCCGCTCAGCGTGGCATCTTTCAGCACATTACTCTCGAATTCCCCAATAGACAGCATGAAGAATTCGATGAACTCGCTAGAGCGTACCTTGAACGGAACGAACAGCTCATCGGATCTTTCGAGAGGAAGCCATATCTAGCATCTTATGTTCAAACTTTCGAGCTCAAACAGTTTGGAAAACTCCTAGGGAATGTATTTCGTGATAAGAAGGAAATACTAGATGTTTCGACAACTCAGGTCGTTGAAAGACTTTGCAATGTGAAAAGTCTCCTTTTGTCTAAAGGCAACTGGGATTCACTCTCTCCTCAGCTGAGGGAAGCGCTCAAACATCTTTTCAGCGCGCCCTCGCTAAGTCAAATTAGCATTTCCTTATCTGTTATTTCGAGCTTCAATGAATTCGCTTCTCTGTTGAGCCGAGTGTCGCATCTAAGGATGCTGAAGCTTCACTTTCTCTACTGTCATAACTGGGATGTTCCAACCTCTTCCAAAATTCATCCACCTCGGTCAATACAGCTTGACCAACTACTCTACCTTCATTCCGTCAACACCCACGCCTTCGCGGCATGGTTTCAACAAGATTCGTGCCCCCTCGAAGTCCGGAACTTGCGAACGTTGCAGATCTATTCGAAGCCATCTGATTATGAAGGGACTGCTCCAATGCTGCAGTCTATAGGTGCAAACCTCCAAAAGTTGGAGTTTCAGGGGCCGCTTGGCAGCCAGGGTGCGTCAAGCTCTTAGTGCATTCCGTCTCATTGGCTTTGTTGACTAGGTGAACCTTTTTTGCAGATCCCACCCTTGTTCACCTTGGGTTTACGCCCAACCTCGGCAGTATCACCCTGACCAATGTCCAACAGACAGACATTTACTCCCCAATTCCTTGGATAGTTTGCCTTTTCGAGCCTATTCAGAACTATGATCGGCTGCGACAACTGACTATCAATCTTTATGTCGACCACGTCAATATACTGGAGACCCATCGTTGGGATGAATGGACCACAGTTGACAGATTACTTGCTGAGCGTAGATTTGCATCTCTCGAGACGGTCAAAATCGAGTTGCTGGGCCCGCCAAATCTGGCTTCATGCGACGTAAAGGAGGTCCTCACTGAAAAAATGCCGCTCCTAAGGAGTTCAGGGAAACTTCAGGTGGAGACACTAATCGAAGGAGAAGTGAACATGGACAAGATCAAGGGTGTAATTTCCGCGTTTTGATACTGCTTGAACCTGGGACGAATCGTATCTTCGAGTGGAGTAACATATTTGTACGTAGAGAGTTTGGTAAGGACCACTCTGTTTTTGTCGACGACATTCATGAATCTCTTTTAGACACCACCATGGTGATTCATATCCCTAATACCCGCGAGATACTAGATTGCATTCTTGATAATCTTCATTCCCACAACCCACAAAGCAACCCTTCTCAACTGTGCACTGGTTGGAAAAGCCTGGGGTTTCTCCGCTCAGCGTGGCATCTTGTACCACATCACTTTCGTATTGCCCTTTGTATATAATAACGACTTCCATGAACGCGCCAGAGCATATGATCAACGCAACGAGCAACTCATCGAACTTTATAAGAGGAAGCCAATTCATAGCATCATATATCTTAAACTATGAGGCTCGCGAAAAGGAAATCATGTATGCGTCGACGACTCAGGTTGTTGAAAGACTTTGCAATGCAGTGTCACCTTGGTCTTTGTCGAACAACTGGACGATTACTTCCCCCTTCCTTAATTGGCCTCGTTCAGAACAATAATCAGCTGCGACAGCTGACTATCAATTTTGAACTCGACCACCCACACTGGAGACCCATCGTTGGGAAGAACTGTTGACACTTGTCGACCGTAGAGTTGTATCTCTTGAGACGGTTGAAATGTGCTTGCGGGGCTCAAACGATCGTTCATCCGACGTAAAGGAGGTACTCAGTGGGAAAATGTCGCTCTTGAAGAGTGAGATGATGTTTGTTCTTTGTTCAGATACAGCATTTGTCGCGAATCTACATCATTCTACCATGATAACTTCAAGATTTGTTTGTTGGAACCGTGTAGTAAACATCATAGTCTTTGTGATGGTTCAGCACAACATCAGCCCCCTAGATGTTCAAGCTTCGCAACAGGTCCTCTGTCAGACGCCGTAAATCGTCCGCCAACTCATCGTCTCTTGCTGCCTTACTAGGCACTTCAATTTTCCCGACTGGCTTGTTGTCTAGATAGGCACCTTTGTATTTATCTTTCTCGTCTCGTACAACTTTCGCGGCTGCAGCAAAGACCGAGGTATACGAACCATGCTCTGGATCGCTTATCGCGAGCGCAACGATGGGTTTCCAGAACCATGGCAGAGGCCAAGTATGGGAGAAGGTGTCTACTCCACCAGGATGGATAGCCATTGCAACGATAGGTATTGGGGGAGAAGCAGCATCGAAATACTTCTGAAGAGCGCGTGTCCAAATTATATTCAAAAGCTTCGAGTGGGCTGTAATCGACGAGCTTCAGGGCTGAGATGACTGATAACCTCGAGAGCAATGATGGAAAATCGTACCATAACGCAAGAATCCAGACATAATTCTGCCACGGTACTCGACATTGAGGTCCTCGATTTGGGAAAATCGTACAATAGACGGAGTGAATCTGTGAGCTATCGACGCGAGCTGGTCATAAAGATTAACGACACAGCTTGAAGAAGGTTTCTTATTCAGACGCTTACATTGATTATTCGAACATCCGAACCGACTTCATTAGCTGTTGCAGTCAACAACGGAATGAGCGTCCGAGTGAACACGTAGGGACTAATATAGCTACAACGTGTATCACATTGTTACTCAATTTCAATCTAGATTCGCAAGAGTCACTCACTTGACTACCACCATAGTTGAGAGACCTGCAGAAGAATGGTCAGTAATCACTGCGTTCAAAGGCAATAGTATATTACCATCTGTGTTTTTCTCAAACGGACCTGAGAGGCTACTACGTGTTAACACAAAGGAACAATAAACGTCGAGAAAACTCTACCTACACGCCTGCGTTGTTAACTGAAAACAAGTTGAAAAAACAAGTTGAAAACTTCAACATCGTATGCACTGACTCAACACATCCAAGCGCTTTTCTTTCTCAAGAAACACTTCTGCAGCTCTTTTCGCCTCTCTAGGATCACTCAAATCAAGCTTTAACCATTTAACTTGTCCATTTCCAGGTTGAAGGCCTTCTGTATTTAGTTTCTCAATAGCTTCCATAGCTTTCGCCTCATTTCTTGCGGCCATATACACAGTGGCGCCAGCTTGAGCAAGATGTTTGACCGTTGCTAGGCCTGTACCTCGACTAAGGAAGTAAAATTGAACTTTATAAGTGCAAGCATGCTTCGAAGAGGAAATACCATAAACGTACTTTCCTCCTGTAACAATTATGATCTTACCATTAAGATCAACCAGATCATGACGGAGGTCAAACGTTTCCTTCATGAGCTTGTTGTCAGGTGGAGGGGAGTTATGAAGACGGTCGTGTCGTGAAATGACCTGGGAATTATTGCACATTGTAACATCATGGTGAGAATAAACCTGCTTAAGGGCCCATGCCAGCGATTCAAGAACTGAACGAACGTTAAAAGTGAACGAATGCGAGCTGTAAAGATTGGTTGTTCCTACATACAAGGAGATCTATTTACAGAAAGGCAAGCCGATAAGCAATCAGAGCCAATCATTTTTAATCCTCGAGACGTGATTTTCCTGTCTCGTTTTCAATCACCTCAATCACCTCATCGTCTTCCGGATCTGAATTCGAAGCGCCTTCTCCTCTAGCTTCTTCTACGTTCTTGAGCAGTATTTCTTCTTCACCGCTTTCTCCTTCCGAAAGACCCGAATCAACCTCCTTGTTAGGTTGAGCACTTTGATTCTGATTATTCTTTGTGACAACTACCCATAAAGCGCTTCCTACGATGATCAATGTGCCCAGCACAGAAAGCAACGAGGGCACGCTATGGAAGAATATGCGATCGAGAAGACTAGTGAAGACGATCAATGTGTATATTGCTAGCGTCCCTCGAGAAACAGTTTCGCGTTGAAGACCAAGGGTTAGGAAAATCTAGTAAGAGAATATATTGAACCAAAATTCAAATATTTACCAAACGAGCACAAACCTGGGCACAAAATCCAAAGACACCAATTTCAAGGAGAAGAAGAAGCCATATGGGAGAAGTAGGAACGACAATGGGCGTTTGAGTAATTGCCAGGCTTCAATGAATTTTATCAGATGAAAATTGTTTTTGAGAATATATATTATGAACTCACCCAATGGCACTCACGATCACGCTGTATCCGGAAAACGCGACCATGGAGTGTAGAGCGTGTGCGCGTTTCCCTATAGCGCGGATCGAGGTATCTGCATCATCACGTTCGAGTAAGATCTAAAGGAAGAAAGAATAGACAAGCAGAACATACATGCACCAGCTGAACCTAGTACGCCAAGTAAAGATACACTGCATTGGAAGGCATCACTTGTAGCCAGAAAGTTTCTAGTATGAAAGGATCTTACCCAACGGCTATCAATCTCTGTGTCGGCGTCGCAGTAGGTGCCAATGTTACATGCAGACCGTCCAATGTGCCATTTGAAAAAGTGGTGATATTCGCTACCCTCGTTCCATAATCAAGGACAGACGGGGAAGCGGTCGAATTCAGCAAAATATGGGTTCCATTGGTACTTGGGATGTGATGTCCAAATAGCGATGTCGGTCTGGCTATGCATATGACCCCAATCAAACTGAACAAGCCGGCAAAAATCTCCTTCCTTCCGACGGCTTCGCCCAAAAATAACGCTCCGGCAACAGCGGTGCAGAGTGGTGAGAGGAAGGTGAGGACGGTAGCATCAGAGAGGGTTAGGTATTTAAGAGAGAAGTAGATTCCGAATACCCCGAAAAATCTGACATAGATATTGATGTGAGTCTAAGACGTGCAAGTGATTCAACGCATACCCAGAAAAGCCTCTGAACATCAACAAAAAGCGTACGCCCTTTGGTCCAAGAAATGGAGACTCAACTCCAGAGTATTTCCTGCATAGTATTTGACAGTCAAGAGTGAGAATAGATATATGGCTAGACATACATGTAAATAACACTGAACAAATATGTTATCGCCTGACATGCAAGTCAACAAGAGAAATAGAAACTGTACTCGCGTACTCAACGCACCATTCTAATGAAGATCAATTCAAACGTTGGTACTGGAGGATCTATCGTGTTCAGCTTCTTCACTGCGACGTTGACTAGAGCCAGGAAAGCTTGTGAAGTGACAATCAAGAGTAGCCCAACATTGCTGTGGTATAAACTTGATAATTGAGCGAGAAAATTAGCGAATCGTCCCATGCGTTGTGCGTTACTTTTGATAGGATTTGAGTCGTTATTCGAGTCGTCTACGTCGTTATGAGCGTCTGAGGGTAGTAAAGCGTAACTGGAGATGGCGGAAGGCATTTTGAAACCCAAGAAAGTGGGAGGAGCTCCAAAAGGCTTATCGGATATTATTAGCTATCGTGGGAGGTTTCTAATAGTACATGATGAAGCTTCCACTGTTTTCTGATGTACAGGGCTCTACTGTAGTATGCTTCGAGTCTCGCAGTTCACTCACTGCTAGAGGTCGCTGAACGTACGTACGCTCTGCTTCGAATAGTGCTATCACGTCCGGGAACACTTTAATTCTGGATAAAAGAGTCAATGAAGTCTCTACACCGAAGCTGAGATATACAAATTAGTTTTTCATTCAGTAGGTGAACTGGCCATAGCATAGTTGAAAGCAGAAAAGGTAGCACTTCCCCACGTATTAGACAACAAGCTGGCCGTGAAGAATTCAGGGTTCAATAGAGACTAGGAATACAGGCTGATGTTACACACACTAATGGTACAGATACAAAGTTGTTTTACAAAAGAAAAAATCACCGAAGAAAACGAGCAAAGCATCGTGAAGACGTCTTCATCAATTTCCCTACATGTAGTCCGAGAATTTCCGAGAATCTCTCCAGTCCCTCTCCGTCTGGCTGATCCAGTATGTTAAATCCCGTTTACAATCCACACACTTGTCCCCTCCTACCTCCTGTCTTCTTTCTAACATC
This sequence comes from Lentinula boryana, assembly GCA_027886635.1. Classification (NCBI taxonomy): domain Eukaryota; kingdom Fungi; phylum Basidiomycota; class Agaricomycetes; order Agaricales; family Omphalotaceae; genus Lentinula; species Lentinula boryana. The sequence goes on from MU790530.1 coordinate 36,297, forward strand.
TCCGGAAGTCGTAGAAGCACATTCTTGTGCCCGTCGCAACGCGAACGCAAGCTTGTTGCATTGGCACCTGTAGCGATGGAAACTGACGCGCTGGCGCCAAGAACTGAGGCGAGTCCAGCGCTACCTGCCCTTAGACGTGCACGAGATCTGGGAGGGCCTTCACGAGAAAGGGAATTGGCCAGTGTTGCAGCTATGAGTGCATAATGCTCGTGCCAGAATTCGCAAGAGGCAGCAACTCCACGGTGAGGACGCGATGGACCGAATCGAGTGAATTCTTTTGCAAGTAGGGCTTGGTGATTTTGCTGGTATTCAATCTACAGATCGGATGTCAGAACATACAGATATAAGCAAGGTCTAAATACCCAGGCAGCAAACACATTTGAAGGCAGGCAGCTCAGCATCGTGTATGGAGGTAGGTCCAAAGTTGCTTCAGCACTTTCATTCATCATATCGGTGTATTTGTGCCGCACTGAGAATAGGAGAACTTCGATAGGATGCTCAGTGACACATTCCCTGTAGATTTCATGAACTTAGAAACTCTCTAGATGAAACGGTGATAGTCGTACCTCATTCTCTGACTACAAACACCGATGGCCGAATAAATTTCGTATTTCTCCACAGCTTCAGCCAGCTCCTTCATGACTTCCCATTCGACCGTTCGAAGATCTGGCTGCGGTTGCAAATAGACAAACTGCAGCATAAGCTCGAGTACCTCCGACGTTTCGGACAAGGAAACGATTTCGTTCTCAACGGTTCCTACCGTTGACCCTCCAGCATCAGCGAAGACCTGGGAATACATTTCGAGGTTGAGTCGGTGCACTTTGAAAAGAACGTGGTCCGAAGATTGTAGTGTCATGTCTGCCTCTGCAGAGTCGACTGTGTACGAAACATCATGAACAGAAGGAAGATCGCAAGCAACTCAGTACACGACATGGAGGTTTCCAAAGTCGAGACGAGACGTACATCGTTTCGACATGGGAAGTTTGTGTGACGGAGTTGCTTCTGCGGCCATCGATAGTAAGCGAAAGTTCGATGCAGACAGAAGGTGAAGGTCCGGGAGATAGTTGGAAGCAAAGTGCGGGGTTGACACAGCTATTTAGAGTGTGAGATTTGAGACAGTTTGAATAAGGGATATCATCATCTGACCGACATGACCTGACAGTGACCTTATGATTTAGCAACCCGCTGTCTTTCCAGTGTAAAAACATCATTCTATGATTGAACGTTGACAACCCTTGAAGCTTTTCTTCATCTGTGTTACGAAGAATCCCTGGTTGAGCTCGAAGTCAATACCGGAAATTCAAAATGCGACTTTGCCAAATATCCCATACTTACCTCTCGTACACGGTATAAAGCCGAGTTTACTTCCTCGGTTGTACATCATGGAAGATAGAAGTGTCACAGTAAATGTCAAGGGCTTCTATCATGTGAAGTCACATTCTTCGACTATTACAGCCTAGGTCTTCTGGTACCAGTGGTCAGGTAGTTGGAAGCATCGAGAGTCGATGTGTTTAGCTCGTCAACTGCGTGTATAAGATATTGATTCTAGTAACTCACCAGTACTTTGAATCAGTGGATCTAGGAGAAATAACGGTCGTCCTCGGTCGTTCAACTCGGGATCGGAACGAGCTCTCCTGGCATGAATGCATATGGGGAGGGACAGATAGAGATATGTATCTTGAATCAACAGCTGCAGCTGTACTGCGCATACACAGTAAATGCGGTCGGTCGCGAACGTTGCGGTCAATGAATGCAAAGAATTTCGAGGACCCTCACGGTACGTACACCGTACATGCTACTAAATTTCCCACGGACCCGTCTTTCAGCCGCGAACCACCGCAATTGTCAAGACTTCAAACTACTTGAATTTTAGGACTTCCTCCCAATGAAGCTAAGCCCTCACTGCAGAAGCATCTCTCTTGACTACTCAAAGGCTTCGAAAGCTCAAAGCCGCCGAAAGCAACAAATCGTTTGGAGGCCCAATCCGAATCCTGTATCTCTGGAATGAGTGTAACGCATATATAAGCCATACCCACAATCGCTCAAGGAATCGTGCAGGGCAAAAACCTGCTGATTGATATCTTTCCGTTGCAAGAATGCTTCAAGGAAGACTGCGATATCTTTCGGTGGAATATCCTCAACAATTACGTGTTAAGAATTTTCGAACCTTCTCTGCGAATGACACTCTCTGTCAATCACGCTCCCTGGATCTTTTTTCAGAATTTCTTCTCCCTCGATTGGCGCATAGACTTTGTGACTGGCGAAGAACTAACCTTGGGGCCTCGAAGCAACTCTACTCTGACCTTTGATTTGTCAATCCAGGTCATGCTCTATCTGATCCAAAGAATTGAGTGACGTTTTATCATCTCATACTTATCTCCGACTGGTCTCCGAATTGTTAGAGAGCAATTAATAGCATTGTACGTGTTGTTGCATCCCTAAAAAATGTTTATATCTAAATGTTTGCCGGCGAAACAATTGCAATTGTTTCTTCTGGGTCAGAGGGTTCTTGCTTTACCACTGCTCAGTCTGAAATTGTGTAACAGAAGCGAAGGTGAGGGTCGAGCCTACCGAGTGTTGATATCTGTCACCCGGAGTATTAAAATAGACCATGATTGAGCGGGTGTCGGTTCACAAGTGCGAAATCTTTGTAACTTCGGCTTCTGCTTGCTACCGTGAAAGGGGAGAGACAAGGGGAATCGTTGTATGCTCATCCCGGTGTCTTTCCTTGTCATACGGGGTTCGTCATATTTGTCCACTTGAATCTGAGCTGACACCATATCACTGCCATATGTTGCACCGATATTGAGATATGGCACTTCAAAACCGACTCTAGGACCATTTCATCATTCTGTTCTAATATCAACCTTTGATCAGGAATCATATACGTATGCTCATACTATAGCAGCGTCCTTTTTAAATAGGTTCAAGCAGGTAATGTCTACTTAGATTATACAGTAATCGGCTAACACTACACCATAGAAATCATGGCGCAAAGATGTGACATAATGAGAAAAGGGCTTCAACCCATCTCGAACTCGTCCAATAACCATTCGGAAATATCAGTCCTCCTATCAGTAATGGCGGAGATGTGTTCTCCCAGAATATCATCGCACGGCAGCCCAGTTTCATGAAATCAGAAAACTACGATGTGATTGTGACCGTGAAAAAAGTAATTCGCTACCTCTGTTCGGAATCGGAAATCATTGATCTTATTTAGGACTGCACTCTGCCGAGGCTCAGCAGAGCTATAAGTACCGCTGAAGACTCAGGTCCGCCACCCCATTATTCAGCGTAGAATTTCTTGAACTGCGTCTCTTCGTGCTTTCCTCCGGTCTCCTCCCACTTGCAAGCAACCGCAGTATGTTACCTGCCGACTCGGAGCTAGGGTTGAGAGACCGTGCCATGACCCCGCTTCCAAAAGGCCAAGTGTTCATAGTAATCCTAATGCAACTTACCGAACCGATATCTGCTACTGTGATATTTCCCTTCATCAACCAACTGGTACTTAGTACGGGAATTACGGGTGGAGACGAGAAGAAGAGTGGCTATTATGCCGGGATTATCGTATGTCGACCAAACGTGGTTTCTTTCAATCTGCTCAGTTTCCCCCTTGTGTAGGAATCCGTGTTCTTTCTCTCGGAAAGCCTCACGACCATGCTGTGGGGACATGCTTCTGATAGGTACGGGAGGAGACCTGTACTGCTGCTAGGTCCTCTCGGACTTGCCATTGTCACTTCGTTGTTCGGGTTATCCACCAAATACTGGACTTTGATCGTTTTCCGGAGTCTTCAAGGGGTTTTCAATGGTAATCTTGGTAAGTCGCATGTATCTTCCAATTTTAGGCCGACTTTCTGAGCGTTGGAGCTGCTCAGGGGTGTCGAAGACTGTTCTAGCTGAGGTTGGTACACTACAATGATCCGTTATCGAAGACAGACATTTAGAAAAAAATTCTTAGCTTTCGGACGCGACTAACATGGCAACTGCATTCTCGTTCACTTCCGTCATGTGGCAAGTAGGCGTTACGATTGGGTAAGCATGCCTTATTCAACTTCCTGCTGACTTGCAATTCACTATGAGAATCGAATAATACTAAGGCGCTCTCCCCCCGATTCTCTATCTCTATAGGTGCTCTCTTGGGGGAGTCCTATCCAATCCAGCGGATCATTGGCCTCAGTCTCCAATGGGAAGAAGTCCCCTGCTTCGGAACCACCCATACTTGCTTCCATGTGCAATTACCGGAATCATATCGTTCTTCATCTTCCTTGTTGCCTTTACTGGTTTAAAAGAGGTAAAACTAAACGTAGTCACCTGGGAGCTCCGAGTCTGATCTGATTGTGGAACTAGACGCGCGTTGGACATGACCCGAATGTGCTTGAAAGTCCATCATGTGCTTCCTTTGTCCCCTCTCAATGCACTACCTCTGCTTCCATGAAAAGGAAGAAACGAATGTGCCTACATAATATATACTGGCCCGGCACAAAAAAGGGGGCCAAAGATCTAGGTATCCTAGGGACTACGGAACTTGAGGACGGACCTACTCCCCAATATGGATCAACAGTACAGTATTACCCCACAATCTCCCGACCTCGCTCTACTAGTGAAGAAACCTTGGTTGGTATCCAGGATTATGATCGACCCAAAAACGCAGAGATGCAAAGAACCATCTCTTTTCGCACCCTGTTGACATCTGAGGATGTCCTTCGTCCTCTTTCTTCTCTTGCCTTATTGTCATTCTTAGAAACTTCTATTTCCGTCCTCATTCCTATCACATACACGACTTCAGTCGCAAATGGGGGACTAGGTCTTACTGCAATGCAAGTTGGATCTTTGCTCAGCATCGGTGGGGCCGTAAGCCTCGTCTTTTCAGCAATAGGCATACCTCCCTTGATCAGATACTTTGGGATATGGAAGATGCATTTTGTGGGTATGAGTGCTCTTATTGTTGGGTTTTCTTGCATAATCATGGCTAGTCTCGCTGCAAAAAGGGCTGGATATGCTGATGAATTGACGTGGACTTTCGTCATGATTCAATATGCATCTTATATCATACTACCATTGGGTTTCAGTAAGAAATATTCACTCACAAAGTCGGTCTGGACTGACAAGACTCTTTTAAGCTACAGCTCAAATGTTCGTAGTGAATGGCGCTCCTAGTAGAGATGCCTTAGGGACCACAAACGGGATGGTACAGAGTGCACGAACGCTGGCCAGAACAATTGCTCCGGTCTGTGTAATGTCTCTGTTTTCGATTTCAAAAGAGCAAAATCTGTTATATGGACAACTATCGTATGTAGTGTGTCTGCTCATCACCATCTGTGGATTGAGGAACGTCCTCAAACTCCCTCGTGAGTTATCGCGTTTATGACGACTTACTCATTTTGGGAGACAGCTGCATTTTTGGCACATACGTTGAATAAATTCGGTGGCTCATGTACATAGGTCCACTGGCGTACATAGGTCCACTGGCGTATTGAGTATAGAAATTTTCGGGAAAAGAATAATATGACCCGTCAAGTAACGCGTTTTGCTGTCGTCCGGCTGAAAGTTGTGACAGAAGTGACAAACTCCTGCGCTGTGCACTCACTACTTACAGAATATCTCAGCCTTTCTCACTTACTAATCACACCATATAAGCTCCAATAACAATGTTCTAAGACTCCCCGAACACTTGCGCTGATGCTATCGCAATCTAAAACCGCAAAACTGCTGGAGAGATGTGTCGATGAAGAATGTCCCGAGCTGGCAATGGAGGAGATCTTAAGCGCATATGTGGCTTGGAAATTCATCCGAGGACAGAGCTGTGCACTTGTTATGCAGAAGCTTCGTTATCTGGCGATATACCTGCGAGTGACGTTCGTATCATTTCGATTTAGTTATTGAAATATAATCCTCTTATGATTGGAATATGTCTAGAGGACGTCAGTGGGTTCTAGAAAGAATACAGCAAGTTTTGATGGTCGTAGCAACAGAGCTTTCGCTTGGAGGAGGTCTAATTGGTGCTTGTCCAGGTAAGTACTTGCGACCAGTCCTGTGTGTTCGGCATAATGACCGATCGCCATTCACAGTAAGCACTTCCCTTGGAAAGCAAGTTTGGAATGATTTACGAAGGAAGCTCAGCACCACTTCGTATGCGTCAAACACAGACCCGGAGTACGGTGGACCTATCACTTTTCACAGACTGCGATTTGACGAACCAAGGAATCCTGTGCGAGATTTGAATGGTGACATTGTCTCTGACTCCACCGCCAACAATACTCGCAGTCGTACCAACACCACCGATCTTACAGCTGAATCTCTGGGAACAACATCCTCTGTTGGCGCAATATCTTCGTCTGTGATTGGAACACTTTCTTCTAACACGAACTCGGAACATTCGCGTTGGTCTCTGTTGAGCCGTCGACGAAGAAGACAAACTGTGGTCCTGGACGAGCAGACACATTGGTCCGAACGACCCCGATGGATCCGAATATGGTTTTTGACTCGGCCACATCTGGCTGGGCCATCGAATATGCTCCAGACGCTGGTGCCAGAGTATAGGTCGCTAGTTCCAGCGTACACATCTTTTAGAGGAACTTTACCGCTGTATCTTTCCGATAGGTCGAGATCGAGGGGCTCACGAGGATGATGATGTGTCTATCCCTTTCTCGTTTATTATAGCACTTGGTTGTACAATTCAACTTTTAACCAATACGCAAGCACTTGACATAGGATGCACGTTCTTATGTTGTTGGTTTTGGTCTTGCTATAAGCTTCATTTCGACCAACGCGTTTTCTTCTTACCTTCGTGTTGCATCCTCGTCCGCTCAGATCATCAAATACAACGAAACTTTGTGGAATTATCTTTGACACAAGAGGGAGACACGCTGAGATGGAAAATGGGTCTGTGGAGGCTATGTCGTCCAGGAAGGTGTGTGTTGTGTAGGTGGGTATTCACCGCTCCTTTCCTGAGCACAAGTTTTGAATGTATCCGTCGTATAGAAAGTGCCGTGTATGTGAGAATAGAATGGGGGCGTATCAATCTCCGTACAGGATAACGATACATCGCATTGACTCCAACTCCGAATCCGGCCTTGTCAGGCTTTCCTCCATCACCACCATGGTATTCGCATTCAGAATCAAACCGTTAAGAAGATTGCATCTTCTGTTTTTCTTCTTTTCGTGCGGATACCCCTCTGGATATTCACCTACGCTCTTCCATCACAAACAGATCACGAAAACTATGGTCATCACTCGTTTTATTCATGTGGAAATTCTTTTAATGTGCGACGTTGGATTGCTGTCTCCTGTTCCCTTCCGTAATAAGCTACAAAATCCAAGGCAAAATATTGTTGTTACTTACCAGATAGCTTGATTGTAGGCGAGATTTTATAGTTAGCCTCGAACATGGAACGACAACAGAAGTCTATGGTTATTGGTCAGGATCTGATGGGAAGGTCCTCACAAATGTACCCCAACGAGCAATGGAAGGCGAAAAAGTCCTGTATTATTTTCATGGTGCGGAAGGCTTCTCTTGCGTATCATGATTGATGTGCATTGTAGGTGGTGGTCATGTATTTTATCAGACTCCTTTGTCAACACGCTGAGGTTGTTGCTCGCGGATAGGGTTCGCTGATCTCAAAACAGATAGGGCTCCCATTGTCCCAATGCTCCTGGCAAGAGTAAGAGTCAATCACCTCATCTCCCGTGTATTTTCATTTGAGCAGCGCCTCTGCAGCTCATTCATGTCCACTAACCCCTTCCTTGCCAACCTTCTCGATGCGGTTGCGGAATATAGCTTCGTGATCGATAACCTCGGATTCTCACCTGAGAACATCGTTTTGGTATTTATTGCTTTTCTCTCCGACTCTTGATTGAGCTCGAACATATGACCGCGATATCCCATGCACCGATTCGCAGCGTCGATTTTGCGGAGCCAATCCTGAATTACAGCTATACAGGGAGACCATTGTTGATTTTCTTCGTATTGAGGAGCTCAAACATGGTCCTTATATCTCACCAAGTGTCGTTGGACCTCCCTCATCTGAGACCTCATAAGGGATTTCCAACCTCTTGCAGGAGAGGCAGAGCAAACCCTGAATTCCATGCATACTTTCTGTGATCAACTAGTTGTTCATAATGGCTCAGCGAAGATGAGGAACTCGATTTACCCCAATTGCCACCATATTCTTCTTTCGACCTATGAACCTCAACGTAAACGCAGCCAAGCAATTGAAGACACAGCTAGCTAGCTTCCTCTTCGTATATTTGGCCACAGTTGAGATATTGAAGGATCTGTTTATCTTCAGCCATTGAAATTCGTTGACTAAAAAGTTTTATGTACTTGTCATGTTTCGCAAATCATTGATCCAAATGGACATTCGCTGCCGTCGTGAAGGCTGTGCGCTCCCACGCCATCGCCAGCTTTTTTGGTTCTCAACCTGTGACTTATTCTCTCCCGCTTCCCGTCACTCGTCGGTCACGAATTGTCACTGGGGAACGACCCCTTAGAGTCACAGCCGGATCAGGTCAACCAGTAGGTGGTTGAACCTCTAACTTGTAAAGTGGGACTGTAACAATGAGAAATCATTAAATCTTTTCTAGTTCAAAATTGACATGGAGGCTAACATCATTATGGATCCCAGTACACTTTCAACAGTAACCCCGAACAACAGGAAACGAAATCGAGAGAACGAAACTCCGAGTCAAAGGGTTAAGAGGGAAAAGGCAGCAGAGAGACAAAGGAGAAAACGAGAAAGAGATAGACTGGGCATCCCCGTCAACTATGTCCATCCACCTCCACAAAGAAATACGGCGAACACGGTAGTCGTTAGTCAACCGCCGCCGCTGCCTCCGCCTCCTCCTGCAACTGTCTTAGATCCAAACACAGGCGCCGGTCCATCGACTTCCAATGAGCCAGAGCTGACTCCTGAGGAAGAAGCCAGACGCGATAGGGTTCGTGCTGCTGCCCGTGAAAGACAACGCAAGCACCGTGCTCTCATAAAACAGAGAAAGATGCGCGAACTAGGTATGGATATGGGTAACGACATTACTGGCAATGTGCAAGTTCCTCCTTCCAGCGATGAGCAGGGAGGACTTTCATATGCTGTTGACACTCAGGCTGGGTTTCATGCTACTATGATATCTCCTCCTCCTCCTCCTGGTATCGTACAACAATCCATCAGCGATGATACCAGTGAATCTTCTTTTCCACATAATATGGCAACTCAAGGGCATGGTGGCCAGATGTTTGCGACTACTCTCCTTCTAAGCTTCTCGTGTGCACCGCTACTCAAACAGCATCTGCTGAACAGCCTTCAGATGAGCAACGAAGAGCTTGCTAGCCTCGAGCCAATCATTGCTGATGCGTGGGACCAATGGGATCGTCAGGTATGTCAGTCTGAGCTGAAAACGTATGTCACCAATAAAACACACCATAGCGCCGACAGCAACATCAGCAACCGTTCGATGCATCGCAGTATTCGTCTCAGCATCCTTTCGTCACCACAAACTCGACGCCTCAGGATGTTTCTACGGCCTCTGCCGCAAATGAGTTCCGTGCCCGATTCCACAGATCGTTGGTCGCGCCTACGCCATTCCAAGCACAAGCCGCTGCAGCTGTCGCTCAAGCTCAGGCAAACGCTGCTGCTCACGCTGCTCAAGTAGTGCAGTCTGCAGTCTCTGGATCACTGAACGGTATGACAGAAGAAGATGGGGGATCTGCGAAGACAGACCATAGCTGATATATTTCCATTCACGCGGGCTTTCGGTTTTTTATGCGACTTTTTATACGGTATTATTCTTGGACGTTTCTCCTTTTTCTTGTCTCTACAAGAGCTCCGAATCATTGTAATATCGCACGTAGTGTTTATAGTGTCCGCTCTATCCATCGCATCGCATGTATCTTCCTAATTTGCATGTAAATATAGAATCACGACGCACAAAGCCAGTACGGAAGAGAACCCTCAAGATTTTATTAGACCCGCCTACGGATTTCTTACTGACCCCTCGACATCGTTGAGATTCATTGGGAGTTTTCTAGGCAGCAGGAGGCTCTGACTCTTGAAGCGCCTCAACCGGAGCATCGTTTGGTTTCGCATTCTTGCCCTTACCAGGTGGCGGTGGGTGATAAACCTTTTCCTAGAATGATGTCAGTGATTTGGTAGACACATTCACGAGTGACAAACTATCGCACAAACCTTCTTCTTCTTTGCCGGTTGTTTAGCATTCAGATCAGGATACGCCAGATTTTCTGTCTTTTGGAAATCCTCGCTCGCCTCGAATGCCTTTCGAATGGGATCCAACAGTCTATTAATCGCATCCACCATTGCAGGTTTTAGATCGGCAGGATGCAATTTCTCATCCTTGAAAACCTGTCTCAAATCCGCGAAGGTGGAGAAATGCATGGGTCCATCGAACTTTGTGTTGACAGTGAAGAGAGTTCCCTCTGGAGCATTATCAGAGGCAAAGGATTTTTGATCTGTAGAAAGTGCTTCTTTTCCGTCTTCGTCCATGACGCCAGTCCCCTTTGCCTGATCAATCTTGAGCTGACTGATAGGAAAGAGGACGGCTTCTGCGAACGCGAGCAATCCGTTATCTTCAACGTTTCCAGGCTCACAGAAAGCGCCTTTGATCTTTTTCTTTACGACTTCGGGAGAATCGAGAAAGTCAATTTTGGAATTTGGATCTGAAGAAGACATTTTGCCTCCCATTAGGCCGGGAACCATGGCATTCATGAGGTGTGACCGTTTGCGATAGCCTAACCGTGGAAGGTAGAGCTCCGCGAAGGTGAAAATCTTCCTCTGACAATAGGAGTTGTATTGGTTTGCTAACTGACTGGATGAGAAGTGAATAGGCGTACCTGATCGACACCACCGAACTGGAAGTCGACATCTAGGTACTGCTCATCCAAAGCTTGAAGGCCAGGGTAGAGCAGTCCACTCAATAATGGACTCTCTACCTGCTTCACGACCTCTGCACCAGCTTTCTTTGCGTCATGCTCTGTCACAGTTGCACATAAACGGTAATTGTCCATGTTATACTCTCTCGTGAGCTGGTAGGTCGATCCTTGAATAAAGTGGAGTTTCGATGTCGGTATCCCGAGGGATTTGAATACCGCAAGAAGGACATATTCGTAATACTTCGTTCTGTGTTGTACAAGATCAAGTGGTGCTTTTAGATTGTCCAGGAAAGCATGAACGTCTAATAACGCGTAAGGTTTGATTTGAATGCCCGGTATAAGGAGCTCTACCTGCTAGTAGAATTTTAACCTGTAAAGACGGATAAGTATATGTGTAGCCTGAAAACAGCTGGACGACGTACCTCTACACCTGCACGAAGGAAGTCGGCGATCTTCGTCAACGGAACAAAGTATCCAATATGTGCTACGAATTATCATTTGTGAACTGATATTGTCAGATAGATCGAGAGAGATCTAGCTCACGTCTTCCTGTCGGCGCGGTTCCTACATGTATTATTATCTCTTAACACATTCGTTTTCAAAGGATGAGTCAGGGAAATACGCGCCCCAGTACGCTTTTGGCGTTCTGCCCTCTTGGAGAATGGCTTTGATAGCTTCACCTCCAAGTACTTCTTGCAGTCTTCTCGTGATCATGTCATACTTTACATTTTCTTCTGGAGAAAGTTCCAGCGAAGTAGTGGAGTCCGCCATGGAAGTAGCAAAGAGAAAACGAAAACGAACCCAAGTGCATTGTTTCGAGATTCGAGTCACATTTTGCCAGCCACGGTCCAGCTTCCGAGCAACTTCCGCTTTACAACCACCACCATCCACTCTTTACTATGTCAGATTCCTCTGACGAGGATATCCCAATGAATTGCATTGTCAAAATCTCAGATATCCGTACAATTGCTGACCTGTACAAATCATCTGTGCTCAAAGCACCAGCAATTGGCCAGGCAACGTTCAAACCAAATGATGCATTTCTGGATCGGGTTTCCCTCTTGTGAGAAATCGCATATAAGCCTTTTTCCAAGACTTCATTGTTTCTCAGTCAGGGAGATATAACGAAACTTCAAGTTGATTCAATCGTTAATGCTGCCAATCAAAGTCTTCTTGGTTGGTCTTGCTACGCCAACACTTATTTGCTTGATTTCAAGAGGAATTAAATAGGTGGAGGTGGTGTTGACGGTGCTATACACGCTGCAGCCGGTCGGGAACTGTTGAAAGAATGTACGGCAAGCAGTCTCTTCACGGTTCCAATCCTCAGAATCCCTATCGATCAGGTGTAACGTTGAAAGGATGCGATACGGGGTTCTCCAAAATAACTGGAGCCTATAAACTACCTTCGTGAGTTGGGCCCTAAGGACCAGAATAATGTGTCCTCAATCTCATCAGAAAGCACATCATACACACGGTTGGCCCCGTATATTCAGCTTACTTCGCTGATATCAAAGGACGACAACTAGCATCTTGCTATCAGACTAGCATCGACCTGGCCGTACAAAGATCTCTTCGTCATATCGTGAGCCTATGGATGGTATGTCTGTCTGCGCCTTTGCTCAAGCCGTTTACATCTTAGGCTTTTCCTTCCATCTCCACTGGCGTCTACGGTTATCCCATCGAAGATGCTACTCACATTGCCTTGAATGTGGTGCGGAAACATTTCGAGTCGGAAGGACAGTCTGATTTCAAGGTGGGACAATTCATTGACATGCCTTTCTTCTGCTTGACGGGTTGATAGCTGAATCGCGCGATATTTGTTGTTTGGAGCGATAAAGATAAATCTGTATATGAATCTCTTATCCCGGAATACTTCCCTCCATCGGACAAGATCCTACTAGACGCGGAGGAGACGGAAGACGAATCAGATTCTCAGGCTGAGCCGGTACCTGAAAGTCAAATTGATGAAGGATTGGAGGAGGTAGAGAAAGCGGAAGGGAATATTGCAAATAACGGAGCGGAAGAAGTCGTAAACCCCCAAGAAGAATATGTACTCGAAACTTCAGAGGAGGATACTAAGACTATGTAGCTTGTCACATCTTATCCAAGATTATTCGTATCCATAGGCTTATGAAGCTTTAACAATTCAGGTCAGCAAATCGAGGAAAGCAACATATATTCATTGTATTGATACAGCAGATACAAATTTACTTCATTTACTTCATTCGTTTAGAGCTTGGATCCAGTGGTGGCCTCGACGAAGCGCTTCTGGGCTTCCTCAAAGTTGATAACATGCCAAATAGCATTGAGGTACTGAACGATGTTGAGCATCATCATCATCTAAAAAAAGCAAGTTTAAAGGTACTTACGTCGGCCTTGACGTTTTTGTATTGAAGGTAGAAAGCATGCTCCCAGATATCAACCCCGATGACTGGAGCATGAGTGAGCAGAGGATCCTGATTGGCGGTGGTTACAATTTCAAGACGCTTGGTGGAAGGGTTGACACCCTAGAAATCACAAATTGAATCAATCTGTCGTAACACAAGATATCGATAGAGTGAAAAAATCACGACTTACGAGCCAACCCCATCCAGAGCCTTGGATACCAGCAGTCGTTGTGTTGAATTCCTTTTGCAAATTGTCGAGCGAACCGAAAGAAGCAACGATGGCTTCTTTCAGCGGACCGTCCTTGAGCACACCTCCAATTCCGCCCCTCTCAGATGAAGCAGCCATATTCTGCCAGAACAAGCTGTGGTTGATGTGACCTAGGTAAGGTACAAAAAAAAAATCGCCGCTCCTGGTCAAGTATAGATCGGAAATAGATCTGGAAGCATACCTCCACCGTTGAACTTGAGAGCAGCCTGGAGAGCAATGCGCTCTTTGGGGGTGCTGGCTTGTGCATAAGCAGCCTCAGCCAAGTTGAGCGAGTTGACATAGGTCTGGTGGTGCTTAGTGTGGTGAAGCTTCATAATCTCTACCGAGATGTATGGTTCAAGAGCATCATACTCGTAGGGAAGAGGGGGCAAAGTGTGGGACATTTTGAAAGAGATGGTGGTCAAGAAACAAGTTTGTTGGATTACCAATAAGCACACTGATTGTTTTTATGATAACGGAATCCAGATATTGCGTCATTACCGAGGACAAAACGGATTTGCCATCGCGGAAGATATATACAATGGCGATAAAGCTACATCAGTAGATGATAAATACAACTGATATGCAAGCGTACATAGTGATTTAGGTTCAGGTAACTAATGCGAGTGAGAGGAAGTGAAATTTGAAGATCATGGACTGCTGGTTGGTACGCAAACTTAATTCAGATAATGCGAGGCAAAGAAACGAGAAAACCACCCGCGATAATTCAAGACAAGTATTTACGGATTGTGACCGCTGACTACCGGATATCGACAATTTCCAGACTGATGTCCTTCATTTGGACGTGCCCTCGTTCTGCATCCTAAGTGAGATCAACAATGAGCGACCAATCTCCGACATTGGGAAGGTGCTTGCAAGGAAACATATGCTCACCGTATATATTGGCGAGTCGGGATGTGGATGAAATGCCTCTTTCGCATTACAGGCTAAGATGAGACCCAAGCCCGGAGGATCCGTGAGCCGGAAAATTCCAAAGCTAAGATATTATGGTTAATAACAAGATAGTGAAGGACCAGATCTGCTTACTTTGGGACAGAGGTGGGAGCACAAACTACGGCGAAGGACTCAGGTAGCATACGCTGAAACGCAGAGTGCGTGTGCAGGTCTACAGATGACATGAAACCTAGAGTAAACGATATGAGCAAGCAAGAAAGCATGATAGAATCGGAAACTTGCATGACTGCGAAGGATGTGTATGAATCTATGAGAAACTTATCAACTTCATCAGAATTTGACATGAGGAAGCGTAACTCACCCATCCTAGGGTGATGAGCCCTCTTTCTTCCGTGACCTGAAGTATCAACTCCTCCTCATCCATTGTACAGGTGTCACTGGTAGAATGTTGTTTAGGAATTAAAAGCGTTGTTACCACATATTTACTTCCCCGGTCCTTGCCTAATAACAGCCCGCACGTCTCCCTATTGCGTGCAGTGTTTACTTTGGCAATAGTAAGGAAACGATTGAGGCAGTCTCGAGGAAGATGAACTATTTTCAGACCGCCTGGGGGTTCGGGTGTACTTGGAGATGAATTCAAGGTGGGTTTCGACTCTGTTGGGATAGGCGGAGGTGCCGGTTGATATGGTGGTTGAGAGGGTGGCTGGGGAAGAGGGTGATAGTTTTCGCGCTGTGCCTGTGGAAAGCCGTCTGAGAAGGTATAATGATCCCGATTCCAAGTTTGAGTGAACATTGAATCTTGAGAGGGCCTATATCCTTGTGCCTGTTGGTGAAGATTCATTAACTTAGGATACTCTATTCGATCTGGAGGCGGAGGTGACATCGTAGTGAGTGGGGGTGGATATGGGCTATTATAAATGATAGTTGACCAAATAGATCGATGTACAGAAAGAAAGGCACTTACGTGCGTGGTGATTTTACTGGCGTGCCGAAGCGCGGAGGTCCTGTCCAGTTATCTGGCTCAGAATCTGTGGAATCTTCTTCAAATCTTGAAAGTGGGAGAATCAATGGTGCCTGTTGTGATGTAGACCTATACATGTTTGGCTGCGACACAGGTGGAGGTTGATATGCAACAGCTGATTGCTTAGATGCGACGTGATACATGGTTACTGCAGGGGATAGAGAAGAACCAGATGTAGTCGCAGTTGTGGATGGTGTTGGCATAGTCATAGAAGATGCAGGAGTTGTACCCATCGTGGATAATACGGGAGGTGATGAGACATGAGTCCGCAGCCTCTCCTCTTGCTTACGGCTCATCAATTCTTGACTGCGGGCATGCATCTCTTCTTGTTGTCGTTGATGTCGCTGACCCAATTGCGTTGTTGAAGAGATTCCCGCAGCAACTTGTGCGGAAAGCACGGCGGAATTTGTGGCGGGATCAAGCGGAGGCGGTGGTTGTCGCGGCTGCTCCAATTGTCGGCGGCGAGCAAGATCTGCCTCCTGTTGCGCTCTTCTGGCTTCCTCTGCCACAATCCCGTCACGTATCCGTTGTTGATGCGAGGGTGCAGGTTCACTTGGCGGAGGAGTGTCTCCTCTATCTGGATGCTGAGCTTGCCAGGCTTCGAATCGGTCGAGTAGGATAGGTTTCAAATGACCCAGATTATCAATGATTTCTTGACCGTTCTACCAAGAATAAGAAATTCGCTTCCATCAGATCACTGTATCATGAAAGTATCGCACCAAAGTCAAGTTGTGCCTTTGCGTGTTGGTCAAAGATGTATGATAATCACGATGAGCGGGCAGTTTCTCAAGCACGATGGAGGCACTCCGGGCAAAAGCCACGAAAGCCTCTTCCAAGTCGCCTCTAGCCACGGCCTCCTTGGCATCCTTCCTGTACGATTCTGCTAAGCGAAGGAAGTATTTAAAGGGTCCATTCTCGTCCCAATCAGTTTGTTGAGCACGGACTGCAAGCTCTGAGATCAGGGCTGGTCTCCGTTGAGCATATTGAGAGTGCTGATTGGGTGACATTCGAAAGGATGGTGATATTGACGGTGAAAGTACAAGTCCAAGACTCAAGCGTAGCTACGGCGCTTATATCCGGCAAATGAACGACTCTAAAAGTAAGCGCCCGTTCCCCAACTCTAAATCATCCATGTCACTTATTAACGACACATCGTGAGCGCATTCTCAATCTTATGCCCTTCATTATCCTCATATCGTGTAGCTTTCTAATTCACAGCCTTCGCCTATCCTACCTACGCGACATAGACGACCCATACGGCGCTAGAATAATATCTCTTGACCCATCTTACAATTCCAATCCATACATCTGCACTGCAGGTCTCGCAGACGACGACCGATGGCCCGAACTCGATTTTCCGTCAAGTCCAACTATAAGTGAGGATGAAGCAGAACGACCTCTCGGTTATCCTGGTGCTCGTTTGAAGCATACACAGACCATCATGGGACGTAGATCAGGAGGATTAGGCCTCAGAGTAAATGCAAAGCGAGCTTCGGTTTCTAAGAGGTTGAGCAAATCCTCTGAAGTTCAGAATTTCATCCCGGAGAATGCACCTGTTCAACAAGACTCAGTTCTGAACACAACTTCTAGTGCTCCAGTCACGACAACAGTGTTAGACGTTGATAATGGCAAGCCTTCTGCGGAAGAATCAGGCAGCTCGTCACATCCAGACTCGACCAATTTGAATGTCAATGTCGTTGAACCAACCCTTGTTGCAGAAGCACCGATGCAAAAAGTCGTTCAATTCATTCCCAAGTTCAAAGGTGCAGCCGAAATGGAGGCCCGGAGACGGATAAGAATGGCTGGAATGGCGGCCAGAAGAGGACTAACAAATAACGCTTCTGCACCTCCTGCTGAACCTCTCAAACCGGATCCTACCCTTGACGACACATCGTCTGAAGAAGATGTCGAGCACATCGTGGATGAGAATTCGCCTGATTCTGATTTCGACCAAGGGGACGATGATAGTATGGATGATGGGGACGAATTCGATCCGTGAGTACTACTTTATGCCTTCCTCAATTAGCAACCAATGATTAATCTTGATTTAGCGAATTTGCTGCTACTCGACCAGTGAATTCTGATAGTGCCTCAGATATATCCAATTCTTTACCATCCGTTAATTCTTCAGTTCCTTTGGCGTCATCTGCTCGGCCGAGGTTGAGTCCGGTCTCAGAAGGTGGGGATGTCACAGAAGGCCATCAATCCACTTTAACAGATTCCGAAGCCGCCATTACAACCAAAGCCCCTACTGCTCCCAATTCCGCCCGCCGCCCTAATGCTGTTCCTCTCTCCAAGGCAGCACCCCATCCTACATCTTCCGGCTCTATTACACAACATTCATCTAGTAATCAGATTTCATTTTCACGAAAAGCAGTAACACCTTTGCGACCGCTTCCATCAGCGCTCACTGCTATGCTTGGAGAAACGAGTAATTCTTCTAACCCATTTGCGGAATTGTACGCTGCTATATCTGGTAGAGGCGAAGCTGCCGCGACTAATGTCTCCGTTTTTTTCCCTCACGCTCGCGAGCCAAGGGGAAAGGCAATGGAGCTCAATGTGAGAAAGGACGCAACTGTGGAAGAGGTCATTGGATTTGCACTTTGGAATTACTGGGAGGAAGGGTGGTTACCGAAGCTTGATGAAGGTATTCCACAGGGCGAAGAGGGACAACAGGCGACGGAAATACGACTGACTGCAGTGGGATGGATCTTAAGACTTACCGAAGACGACGGCGAGGTCGACGACGATTTCCCTCGTATGTCCTGCTCATTCCATCTTGCTTATGCTCACTTCCAGTACAGCGCCTGATCGAACTGGAAAAATTGTCAAATTCAATGCCGATGGATTTGCGGTCATTGAAGCTACACCTACCCAAGGTTTGCGGCAAAGTTCGCTTTTCTAGCACATAGATGCTAATCACTGAGCTTAGTCGGTCAAAATCAGATCCTTGAGAGCAAGATCCAACGACGGCCGTCCCGAACTAGCGGCGCTCGGAAACCCGACTCTGGAAAATCTTCTGCCCTTACGCTACCTTCCTATGCTGGCGCTTCAAGCTCCAGCACGATCTTCAGCTCTTCTCTTGCTAATGGCTCTGTCCCGCTCTCGACAAGCCTTGGTCCTGGCTCTAGTCATGGCCCGCAGATGTTCCTCCGGGTGAGAATCGCAGATAACGCAGATGCCGTCCATGTTTCCACAACGATTCCCGTCTCGTCCGGGATGTATATGCAGGAAGTACTTGAACTCGTATGTCGCAAACGCAAAATTGCCAATTCGGGCGACTATGCCTTGTTGCTGGCGGACTTGCGGTTGTTCATACCTCTGGATCGGACTGTGGCTAGCTTACAAGGTAAACGTGAGCTGTTACTCGTGAAAAAGAGCATGCTTCCGCAGATGGGTGTTGACGTGATGAAGGCCGGTCGTACAACAGATCCTAATGGTAAACCGCTCTTTTTTCCATTATTCTATGCTCATCGAAACGGTGGCAGCTTCGATCTTCAAGCGAATGTCGGACAGTCCGGAAGTCAAACTATCGTCGACGTTAGACTTCACTGCTGCATATAAGGTCTACTCATTTCTACTTGTTAGCATGTTCAGAATTTGAATTTTTTCTCGTTCAGAAATACACAATCTATCGCAAACTACCTATGCTCGTCGCTCGTCAGGAAAAAACTTTGGCTATTGATGGTCAATACGTTCACGTACGTAGCCTCGCATCTTTTTTCACTAGCAACTGATATCTTTTGGTAGATAATGCCATCGACGAACAAGGCTGCAAAAGTATTTGACAGCGGTCGGACAATGTCTTACCACATCAAGACTATAGTCGATTGCCAACAGTCATTGAAAACACCTAACAACTTTAAGCTTGTATATAGCCGCGCAGGGGGTGATAAACGATATGTGTTTGAGGCAGAGACGCCTAAGTTGGCGAGTGAGTACATTTTATGTTTCAAAGGAACAAAATTCTTATATTCTGTCTAGATGAAATTGTGCAAGCCGTCAAATCCCTGAAGGCTGCTCTTGAACGTTCGAGTACAATTAGCAAGTCTAGACGTAGTAGACATGTCGGTGAAGACCGCAACCTACGCTAGGTTACGGGAATACATGCATCATGATTGTTTGTTATTACCTGGAGTATTCACACCGGAAGTTTACAAACTTTTGTTCGGTATGTAGAGCCGTAAAAGCATACATTTTTGTTGCGCAAATTTTTGTCACTTCTGGGTGTGATTGTGAGATGAGTTTTGACAGAATAGATGTTTTATTTCAGACGTCCAACTGCTCCAGATCATGAATACAACAATAAAGATAAGATGTGTACAACATTGTCCAGGAGAACACGAAAACAAATACACTAGAAGTGTCAAAGGTTCATAGGCCATCGTCGTCGAAAGCATTTCCAATACCTCCATGCTCAGCACGCATGTGATTGTATATCCCATCTCCTCCTGGAAAAGTTTGCATACAAACCCAGCATATATGGGTTCGACAGCGAATGCAAGTTACATGATTACATCCTTCTGCTCTCTCAATAGGGACCTTGCATGAGGGGCAGTTCTTAACATTATGAGTTTTGATCCACTCATTGAACAGGTGGTCCCCACCATCACGATCAGGACAATCGAATCCATCATGTTGTTCGACATGACACTGAGGACATATGCGAAGCAGACATGAAGGACATTGCAAGGTATTCCCGCTCGGAGCTGGTCGGTATACTTGCATGCAATCAGGGGAGGGACAATAATGGAATTCGTCAGGACGTTCATGGATGTAAGCCTCAAAAGCGGCCTCAGCCAATGAATCAAATTCACCCGCCGAAAGGACTTGACGGGTGACTGAAATTTGGAGGGGACTTGTGCAGTTGTTTTCATCACCGAGGCACGTCAATGGGAAGAACTTGTTGCCGATGGCAGCTTGAAGATAGCTAATTAGACAAGCACGGCAATAAACGTGCTTGCACTGAGAAAGGGTGACCGGACAGTCAACCTCCCCAAGGCAGACAGGGCAGGAGGCAACGCCATGCTGTAGTAGACGAGGATTCTGCTTGCGTTGAATCCTTTGAACAGCCTGCAGAGCGATGCGAAAATCGTGATTTCGGCCACTCACTACTAACTCACGCTTCCACAAGTCTAGAACCAGTTTCTCGGGACCTAGCGTTTTAGAAAGCGATGGGAATTCAAAATGCATGAATGGACCGATAAGAGGTCCAAGAATAAAGGATCGTTTTTGTCTGACCTGAAGTTCGGAGTGTTTTTGGATCAGGACAGCTTTGATGGTGTCCCGGAGACCAGGATCTCCAAAGAGGGTAAGCCTCCGTCTGGAAGGATTGTCTCGAATTGCAATCCCGGGATGTGTGGTCTCGAGGTTCCTGAGATATGCTTTTCCTGCGGGGAGACTGAAAAGTCGATCCCAAAGCACCTCGCCATTGTGCTTTACAACTTCGCCTCCACGAAGTTGCTCGAACTCGGCTTTCAAGTATTTTAGATCCTTTCCATCAACGGTAGACAACCGAATGGTAACGGTTTTCGCGCTGAATGAGATTGTGAAGGTTGAACCCTGGACTTCACGATGTAGCCTTTCACGGAAGTTAGCGATGTCCTCTTGAATCTGTGTGTACTGGTCATTTGGGATAGAGTACGAAAGTGATTGCATGTGATAGGCAGAGATACGAGTCCTGCCTGTACACATCGGTTTACGAAAATGAAGTAGTTGGCATGCAGTTTTCGCGGCAGCAGGAGTGGGGAAATAAACCCAGGCCCTGACCCTGCCATCACGGTAAGGGGGGGTTAGGATATCGAAGCTGATGATTTCGAGGCTATTTGATTCCAGTTTACGGCGAAGGAATGTGACTACCTCGTCGACAGAGGTGTAGTTCGGCATATTCCACATCATATCCAGAGGTTTTGAATACTTGCTCATCTGTTCTTTAGTCGTACGTATGGGAAGGTTGCAAAAACGGACTGTATACGCTGCCATTTGAGGTAAACCTGAGTACATGTGTGCCGAGATATATGTTTTCGAATACGAAGCTTTAGCAATAGCTATAGCATTCTTCGCTTGTGCCTCGGTAGAATACCCTGCGTAACCGACGATACTGGGTGCCTCCCATTCAATTCGAACTGCTGTATCCTGAATCGTTGCACCACGGCCATGAGCAGTATTAACAGGAAGCTGGGTAGAGATGATAGAATCCCATTGTCGTGTACCATTGAGTACAATGTTTGCGTTTCGTGCCTCGATGTCACTGGAAAAACGCGCGCGCACTCCTAGTGTCCCTCGTTGGCCGCTAGCATCCATACGGAAGTCCTGTACTGTACCATGTTTTGAGAGAAGATGCAGGATGTCATTATGCGGTACGTTGGGCGGGATGTTGCTGAGGTATAACCATGGCGTTTCAAAACCGGTTATAACTTCTTGAACTCTGAACCCAGCGCCGAATTTGACTCGCATGTGGTCGTGTACCGTTGCCATATAGAAAGATGGTGCCGGGGGTCGAAACTCCTGAGGCTATGATGATGATGATACATGAGTAACGGTTCGAACCACCCTATAGAAAAACTCACCGAAATGGACTTGTCATATTCAAGGTCACCATGAACATACCAGCAGTCATACCCTCTTTCACAAATTCCCCTCAACCATTGCCTACACACTTCGGAATTTCTGGGAGGCGGATGCTTGACAGGGATAAATGGCTCTAACGAGTGGATACTACTATCCATGGAGTTCTGTATGCAAAACGCAATCAACGACTGAGAGAAGAGTTCAACCAGAAACAATATACTGACTGTTGTTTCTGAATTATCGCTGTCGTTATCCAGCCACGCGCTTGCTTCTGTTTTGCAACCCCACCTTTCGATTTCTGCAAGCTCTGAAATTCGAAGAGATTCGAGTGATGGATGTGACCCCAGGTTAACCATGAATGGTTGTTCGTCGGATAAAATATCCAGGCACGTTGTCTGTAGAATTGAGTAAGTATATCATCCATCACGAAGGCTCGAGCTGAGTGTTACCGATGAAGAAAGCGCCTTCATGGACGACGGGGCGGGTGGTAACTTGACCGTGAAGGCACATCGAGGCGGCGAGTCCAATGGATGGTATGGAGGAATGAGATGGATACGGGGACAAGTCGCCTTGAAAGGGCAACGGCCGTCGAGAAATGATTTGCATACTTCATTGATTTCCGCACTGGTTCTAGCCACCTGATAGTAAGCGAATGTAGATGTCAGTCATTCCTGAACGGCCTTAAAATGACAAATCGACGATTACTTCGAGTGGACCACTCCTAAAAATATCCCATGGGATATTCTTGTTCACCTGCGAGAGTTAAGAGTATGAAAAACAGAATTGTGAAGACCGTGCACCTCAGAGAGCAAGTTCAAACGATGTATACGATTGCATCGTGTGCCCCGATTGCAGAATCCGCGTTCGAAATTCCGGCACGTTTCAATCAAGCAAGAGCGGGTCGGAAGCACCTGGAGGGTAGCCATCTAGTTAAGACGGGTGATAATTCAAAGGATACGAACTATTTCGCGTCCATCTTCTTGAATTGGGATACCATACAGAGGATGTTCCTTTCGAAACATGTATCAGCAATAGTTGAAACATCAATTCCGGATTTACGCACCTGCACGACTACCGCTAGATGCTCCCCAAAACGATTAACATATACCCCAGACCAACCTTCCGCTTTTTCCGAGGGGACTTTCGGATCAGCAATCTCTGGCAGTTTGCTTTTTGATTGTGTGTTCTCTATGCTGGATTTTGTAGATGTGGCCTTGGCCGAGCCTGAGGTCTGCATATTTGACAATTAGGTGGCGTATATGGTGCAGAATACGCAAAGACTTACTCCGGAGCCGGTATTCGAGTTGTCAGCTGTTGAGTCTTTGCTTTTGTCTTGAGCTTTGGTAGATTTCATTTGTTTTGTGGAAGTATTAGTTTTCGAAACCGAAGGTCTAGACATTGAAGTCATAAAGATTTGGTTTGTGGTAAAAGACTGCTTTAAGCATTGAATGTTACGAATACAGTGAGACGGTGAGAATTTTGGGAAATGATTCTCCAGGCGCTCGTTAGGCGCTTATTATAGGACCTTTCGGAAAAGCTCATTTGCACTTGTCATGATAAGACAACTCAATACGCTCACTCGGACAGGAATTGCTGTATACATTATACTACATCATTCATCAAATGGTGCTTTTTTACCTATAGTACATATAGATTGTTATAGTTCCTGTACTTTCAGTAATGCATCTAACTCCTTTAGTCGCATCTCCCATCCATCCACTTCTTTGAGTTTTCGTTCAAGAGTAGCAATCTCCCTATTGAATCCCAGCCACAGTCCTCCTTCTTCTCCTTCGGCTTCGGACAGAGGCGTGAGCACTGCGTCTTTACCGATGTGAGCTAGAGTCCATCGACCGGTACCATCTCCTAGTAGGTTTAAAACTTGGGTATGATATTTCATGAGGGAAGGCCTGTGTGTACGACGTAGTACAGCTTCAGCTCACAAAAAATGCTAATGAGTTGGTACGAGCTTACCTCAGTGAGATCGTGATTAATGTAATACCCAAATCCTTGGCGTGTTGATACATTCGACCTTCAACATCACTGGACACTGCGCTTGTGCATTCTACCACGAAGACGTTCGTTTAATGTCAATAGGCCCTCAGGAATTTGAATAACACCAGACTTACCATCCAGAATGGCAAATTTCGGCCGGTGATAGAATACTCTTGCCATAGCCATCTTTAATTCTGAGACGTCAGTTTTAAAAGAAATGGGAACCAGAAGTGCCACTGACCCTCTGTTTCTCGCCACCACTCAATACATCTCTCCATTCCTTCCTCGTACTCCAACCGCCTTCTCGTTCAGGAAGATATCCCAGAAAGACACTTTCCAAGATAAATCGGATGCTATTCCCGGAACCATCATCTCGAGACTCGATACTCAAACCCTTCTCCAGGAAATCGGCGTATGAGTCTGGGTATATTATCTGGTCAAGGAGTGTACCAACAGGCATGTATACCCGTTGTGGAACAACCAACAGTGAATGGGGTCTCAATACTTTACCCTCCTCGTTCATTGGGTCCCACAGTCCAGCCAATACTCTTGCTATAGCGGTCTTTCCCACTCCATTGCTCCCGGTGATCATGAGATGCTCGCCGGAACCTTCTCGTAAGTACAGCGAAAGATCACGTACGAGGGCAGACTGCGATTCGAGGTAAACAGAAGATTTATCGTTAGATGAACTGTCGCCCGAGTCAACGAGTATTTGGGATTCGGACTCGTCATTCACAGGTCTATGACCAGGAACCCCGATATCGACATGTTCTAATCCAATGATATCATTCTCCAGACCGCTCGATGAAGTTGGAAGGCTGGAACCATTGGAGGCAGGTTTGACTGCATATAGGTTTGAAACGAGTGTGTATAATCTATCCGTCACTCCGGCGAGTTCCAAGACATCTTTGTAGGCATACATTAGTCTTCCTCCCGCATCAGCAAGGGAGAGAAGGAGTCTGCGGTTGGAGATGTAAGTTTCAGTACGGGAAGCGATGGCTTCATTCCCGCTGCTCGATGGGATAGAACTTGAACCATGTTCAACTTCTTCAGCCAGGCGGCGTCGACGGGTGAGTAAGAGAGGTACCGCAATTAGGCCATACCCTGCTGCAGACCAAAGGTATTTGATTACATAGTCCTCCGTCCATTCGTACGCTATTCGAATCTATCCAAAATATTTCAATGTTGGAACACTGAACAACACAACGTCAATACTTACCTTGTAAATAAAATTAACATGGCGAATGAGAGCCATATAGGCTCCAGTAAGAATATCTCTTTCTCGTGCACCTCCATCGTAAAAACTAAGAAAATCTAAGTGATTCCGGGCAAACGGTTGGAAGGATATCACCTACGCAATCTCCTCGCCTTCTCTCCCGAGTCTACCCATCCCCGCACGGTAATCTCCTTCGAGCTTGGCTTCAGCGGCAGCTAACTTTCCAAAAGCAGGTGTAGCAGCTTTTAGAATACGAACCTATGTAACGTAACCTTATTAGCTCGTATCACATACTACAGGTAGAAATGCGAACTGTAGCATAGTATGTCCCGAAAAGTAGCACCGTCCCCCTCAGTCCAAGAGAGCGGCTTAATTGGCTCGTGAAAAGGACTAGATCAAGGGTGGGTTTCATGAGATTTCCGCTGATAAGTGGTCAGCGTAAGGCCAAACGCAAACGTGAAAGGGTTGCTTCAACTTACTACAGACCACTGACACCCTCAGCCCAAGCTTCTACATCTGCAGTGATGTACTGGTCAACTCCTTCGATGACTCCAGAATGACCGTTCGCATCTTTTCCCTCACTCGACGTCTTGTCCCCTGCAGTACCAACACCAAGTCCAAGCCGGTAATATCTCAAATCTGGGTATTTGGAGAGGTATAGATCATGAATATATCTAGTGAGACGGGTCCGGATCCGTAAAGCGAGGGTAGATTGCAAGTGCTTGATCTGAGGATGTGTCAAACAAGCAAAATGCAAGATATAGAATGAAGAGAACTGACCATAACATTCGTATATGTGCTTGGTACAGCCAAGACAAACCAAAATCCTAATCCGCGCAGGAAACCGCGCGCGTCAGCCCGAACCTACAGAATGTGGTCATTACAACATTTAAAGAGCACAATCATGAGTTCTCACTAAATCTCTGACGATGATTCCATCCAATCGTGCCACGATGACACTCAAGACAGTACGAGCAACAAGGAAGAAGGAGTGAACGGCAAGGAGGAGTGATTCTTTGGATTTCCATGAGGGTATAGCGATATGGAACAGAAGTGCACGAAGGGCGCGGACGAATCTGGGATCGAGGAGAGCTTTTGATTTTTTGGAGTCGGAGGATTGAATAGGGAAGTGTTTCGCGTTCGATGCCAGCACCTCTGCAGCGGTGTCGCGTATTGGAACCTGAGTACAATGTTAATACATAAAAATAACACAGTAGAAGCGCTCGCAACGTTTACCTTGGCCAGTCTATTACGATAGGGAACCAGCAACGTTCTTGAGCCATCACTTTCTTTGACATATATCTGCTGCAGTATTTCTGTCAGCTCTGCGGCGGACAAACGTTTGCCAGAAGCTGCATCTCGAAGTCTGGAGTGCATCAAGGTTACGCCTGAATGATCATCGAGGATATAAATGCAGTGTCAATGACAGACCTTTCAAGAGAATCCTTGGGTAAAGTTATCAAACGGGAACGAAGAATAAGAAGAACAAAGATGATCTGCAAAAGTCTGGTAGATGGTCGAAGAGTGGAAAGAACAGCCATTTCGAGCAACTCGTGAATTGCGGGGCCATTGAAATGTTGTTGATGATCATGCATGTGATTCTCCTCCCAACACAATCATGATTTAGGCGTCCTGGTCGTTCTCTGAGGATACGAAGAAGCTCAATGGTGCAGTGGAATGTCCATCATTGTCAAGGTAAAGATCAAGAACAGATAGTGTAGACGAAACGTGAGAATTAGCGTTTACACGGCATCAGACTGTTCTGACAATATTGTGGAAAGCGTTACAACATTCCATGAAGTTACCAATACAATGTAAAATACAGAATTGCCAAAATTACACTTTCAGACTAAAAGCTGAACTTTGCCATCCTTCCCTCTGCCTTTCAACATCAGCCTTCATCTGAACCGTATCCTTGAAAGTCTGAACTTGCTCCTTTCCTGTCTGAACAATCTCTTTTGCCTGATCAGCAATTTGCTGCGCATCTGTGATATCAGGGAGTTCTTCTGTATCAATTTCCATTCCAGAGTCATCCAACGCCTGCCCAGTAGCATTCTTGAGTCTTTTTGACAAACTTTCCGAGGCAGTACCAGCAGGACCCCTCTTCTCGCCGCTGAGGATTTGGGGTTCAGCACCCATGGCAAATGTCCTCTGTCCTTCCTTATCTTCGCCAGATTCGAGATCGACTTTACGTTCAGACACAACCACCCCGGTACCGGTGGCTTGCCAATCGGTGTACGCTCCTCTGCGGCGGGAGTCCCAGCCCATTCGTCTTAATCTCCCGATCTCGGACCAGATGGCTGCTCCAATTGACGCACCGCTCCCAATGCCAGTATCCTTGAATATTTCGGCCCGCTCAGAAATGTCGTACGCTAATCCATCCAAACCCTCAAATATTTGGCGTAGATGTCCTGCCACAAAACCTTCCAGCGCAGCTCTCAACCTCAATGCCATGATGGGCTTGAACATTGCGAGCACAACTCCGTGATTACTATCTTTGATGTCAAGGTCGAAATCATCGGTGATGCGTACGTCCAGATGCTCGATGACATGGAAGGCGCGATGTAGAGACCTTTGCGACACAGTTTTGGTGGCGGTAGTAAGCGGTGCTGGTACAGGTTGGTTCGTCAGCGAAGATCCTGGAGTGACCTTTGCATTCCGAGACGCAGAACTTTGAACGGGAGCAAGAGTCGTCGTCGCGGAGGCAGGAATGAGACGCAACTTGACGTCGACATCGATTCCCTTTGGAGGAAGTGTAAGAGACAAACGTCCGGTGTACTCTGAGGGTCCAATAGAAGCGGATTTGTCTTTGTAGTAGAATGAAATATCGGATACAGCTAACTGAATAGCCTGGATGTGAATCTGTGTAAGGGTTCCTAATTGCGTTTTTGTCTCTGGCTGAACTGGAGCATTAGGCGCGGAAGCTGGCGCGACTATATCAATGTCGGTGATGTTGCGAATGTACATGTGAGAGGGCAAGAGATTGAAAGAAGAAACGTCAAGATTCTCGAGAACGAGTTCGGACTCTGCGTCTTTGTACTCTGTTCTAAAGCAAAGCGTCAACTGACATCTGCAACGGCAATGGCAATATCATACCTTGGGATTGGGATATCCTTCATCATGTTCAAGGCACGGGGTAGGTAAACTCGGAAAAGATCTTGCCAGAACCAAGTGAGCTGCTCCATGACTGCCTGCACCCCAGTCTGGGCTTGATCTCCAGCCTCGATCAAGCCGTTCTCAATAGCTTCTCCGAGCTTCACATGTACCTCCCTCAACCTGTTCAAATCTTCATCGTTCTTCAAGCCATCTTGGAATTTTTTGATTTGGATTTTCATGGCTTCTACGTCCTTCTTCCATGTGCGACCAAAGTCGGAATCTTGGTCGAGCATTGCCTTCCATTTGTTTCGAAGATCTTTGCGAACGTGCTTAGCTTCATCAGAACGTATGTATCCAGCTTCATCTAGATCGCGGCGAAGATGGGTGAAAAACTCGTCGAACCAAGTACGCAGATCCTGATCATCACGGACGTCGACGGCGCACTTGCGGACTGTGTGAACAACTTCGGATAGAGATGTATGTGCGAGGCGCGATAGAAGGGTTTCAATCGCTTGTAAGGCTTTGGAAATGTTTTTGTCAGTTGTATTGTCGTCGACAAGGGAATCGAGCGAAGACGCGGTGTCGGTGGTTGCGTTAAATCCTCTAGTGATCCATTTCTGGAGAGTATTGAAAAGTGTGTTGAGAGATTTGTGATACTCTTCATCATCCTGGGCACGTTCGCACATCTAAAAATCATAAACAAACTCATAACACATATATAAGTTAATCACGCACTTTGTAGAACGCATTTTGCAGCCTTGTCGTAGTGCGATCGGATAAGTCTGAGGCTTTGGCAGCGGTTTCCTGACCAGCGCCAATGACTGAACTGCCGGCGCCTTTTAGTGTATCCATTCCATGTTCAAATGCAACTTGGACATCTTCTTCTTCCTTAAGCCGCCCCTTATCGCGACCGAAGGTGTCTCTCTTGCCTGCCTCAACCTCTTCATCAACCTCTCTCAAGCTGTCCTTAGCTCGAGATGCTTGCTTTTCAACGACCTCTGCAGCATCGGCGAGAGAGAGCCGAGTAAAGGACGAGAAGTCTTCAAAAAGAGATGAACTTTCGGAGGATAATCCAGACCAGATGATGGAAAGAATGGTACGAATAGAGTCGCGGGCATCTTGAGCATCTTGAGAGGCATCTTGGGTGTTTCCCTTGATGTTCGCATCGATAGAAGTATTAGAAATATCTGTTTGAGAAAGATGCCAGATAGCTTCCTGCAGCACGTTATCCTCTGCAAGATGTTAGAATTCATCGTGATACGACGATGGCGATGGGGAATCTTACTGTTTTTGTGTTCACCCAAGATCTGATAAGCGGTTAGAACGTCGCGAAGACGTTCTGCAAGATTGTGGCCTTGAGCACTGAGGGCACCATCTGAAATAACGTCTGTTTTGAGCCACTCGAGAGTGCTCTTCACTTGGTCGTGCGAGGGCAGTTTTCCAGCGTCGATGGCAGCGAGTATATCGATGAATTTATCCATTGGAGTTGTAAAAATGGGGCTTTGAGGAATTTAGAGAGAGCCTTTTAACAGAAATCTTGCCCCGATAATGACTCCATGCTGACGCGGTTGTTTCAGCAGAGTAATCCGTTGGTGACCGCATAGTAGCGTCACCCGTTTGTGGCTCGGAACTAAGCCTCGAGAGTACCTTTCCAAAGTTCTAGCCTTGTGTTTGCGAGTACATACTGTAGTTATTTGCTAGTAACAAAGCAGGAGTTGGAAAAGAATTGACAATGACAATTCACAATGTCATGGTCGCGAGAGTTAGCTTTGACCTCTACTCACGCTCACGGACCACAAAATCTTTACCGCTTCACAATACTTGAGTCCATGGAAGCAACTTCGCTATTAGATAACGTCTAGAGTGCTCGACTGTTTTTTGAGGCATAGGTATAATAAGCATGATACAGATATTAATGGCTAAGACAATTAGATGTATGTACAATTTACTGACTATATGAAACAATAGTGTAACTTTCACGAATGAATGGTGTGCAAATGAAAGAGTGTAGTTGGGTATGAGTTATTAGTGAGTTTTACTTGTGTTCGTCAGTTCAACCGATATTTCATGTATTATGTTGCTGGTCTCCTCTAGTGCGTCGAGGATGTACACCAGAGACTAGTAGCCGCTCCCAGTACTCGGGTCCTTCCTTGTGCCCGTCCTCCTGGATCCAGTCTTTCGTGATGGGGTCAACCTCAAAATCTCCATCGCGATACCCGTATCGCTCTTTCAGGAGCCGAAGCAAAGGATTGCGTAGAGCTGGATCCATCCGTACTAAATTTCCGGGGAGGTAGTTCCCAACTTTGTGACGCGCAAGACTCTCTTCGAAAAGAGCTTCTTCGTACGTGCAGCCACAATTGAGAGTATTCAAAGGAGCATTACGAGGAGGATACTTCCTTCGTTCTCTACGTGGGTCATGCCAAGCACACAACGCATTACCGGCACGGTTTAAGGAGCAGAGATACTTGACGCGCGCATTGGTACGAGCTTCCCAGGAAGCTTGGAAAAGAGCAGAGACAGGCGGGGAAGAAGAATAAGAGCCTGAAGAGCGTGAGGGATGATCTGAAAGCTGAGCTTGAAGCGCCTTGATTTGTTCCTGATCACGAAGATGTCGGTCCTCTAGTTCTGCTATTCTTCGATGCAGATCATAATCTATATGCGCATGGGAATTCATGGTTGATTCATTGTATGTCGTTGGAGCATAACCTGCGACAGGCGTGGTCGTCTCGTCATAAGAATAAATCGTAGATGATGACGGTGCA
Source organism: Lentinula boryana (assembly GCA_027886635.1). Taxonomy (NCBI): domain Eukaryota; kingdom Fungi; phylum Basidiomycota; class Agaricomycetes; order Agaricales; family Omphalotaceae; genus Lentinula; species Lentinula boryana. Next base: position 67,382 of record MU790530.1, read on the forward strand.
CCATAGCCTCTTTGATCTGTGTCAGACGATAGATGATATGGTACATCTCCTGCAACCCCTGGGTACAGCAAATCAGACGTGGCACCTATTGGTATCTGGTCTTGGTGCCAGGTCATAGGGACCAGCTGGGCGTCTGAATGCCGGGGGGACATGGACATATATCGTGTACCGCTCCCAGAGGGACTGCCCCCAATGGCACTATTACCGTTGAAGCTCGATGACGATCCAGAAGAGGACCTGCTGAGTCGTACTGACGAACCAGAGTTCTGATACATAGTATATAGTATGAGCAAAACACCATCTAGCTTTCAGAAATGGGAGTTATGAATTCTCACCGAAGGATCGTACGTTGCAGATGGGTACAAGGGATATTCACCAACTGAGAATCTTCGTTCGTTCGATCCTCTGGATCGATTGTTCCAGTTATCATAACCCGAACCAGAAGTACCAGACATTCCGATTGTATCCTCACTAGGGTGCAATTCAAGATAAGGTCGAGTGCGAGGACTTTCCGACTTGGTGTGCCTTCGACGAAGAGACTGAGAAGTGAGGGCAGAGTTATTGATATATGGAGAAGAGGGTGGCGAGAACATCGACGAGAAGTCCGTATGACTTTCCTCTTTGACTTCGGGCATTTTAAAATCCCCAACACCGTCAGGTGCATTGGAATCAAGCCACGGGAAATAGTCAACAGTCTCGTCGTGCATGGCAAAGCGATGCAGGGAAGGAGAGGGGGGGATAGGGATCCAAGGGGATAGCTCGATGAAGGCTTTAAGCGCAGTGCGATGCTCTGCTGCCTGGACAATGTGATGGTAATCAGGATCAAGTTGGGAAGAAGGAATTCTAAACTCTGACCGGTTAACTGATACAACAGGCTATGAAAGATGATCATTGCGCTTTGAATGCATGACCAACCCAACCACAGAATTTCTGACCTCTAGACCGGAATGAATGCGGTGTATCTGATCCTCGTCAAGTTAATCAAAAGAAATACTGTGTTCATTGTTTCGGTGCTTATCCCCGCCATGTAGCTCGAATACAAACTTATCAAGATTACTCAGCAACCTGTATACGCCTGGTTCGGACAGCGACCCGAGAAACATAGGAAACGATCACTTGTGCACTGGTGAGGAAGAATGCTACCAGCAAAGTTCTCAAACAGGGCGCTGGAATGTAAGCGGGTATTGTTCATTCGCTGTCGATTCCATCTATCGACTTCCCCAATTAGCTGATTCAGAAAGAAGCGGAGAGTGCCTTCGTATATGTTGAAATGATCTATCAAAGTTGCATCGGAATATCTCAACGATGATTATCAAAGTAGCCATTCCTAACGACCGGATCGAGAGACGAACTCCAAATAAGATGAGGCGGAGAGTTTCCAAACGATGGAAGAATTCTGATTGACTGAAACCCAGAACGTTGACCATGAATCGAAATACGGTGACAGAAAACTACTACTAACCTAAGTATCTAAACTTGAACCATAACGGATCACCTTGGGCCAGAGTTTACCAATGGGATGTCTAGAGTGTCCAATTTTTGAGTAATGTTTGATAGCGGTGGGAAAGCCAAGAATTGTACTTGATGTTATCTGGGAGTTCGACAACTCCACCTTCGTCCACGTTCAAAACTTTTGTCAGTTCTATCCCCGGTCGACCGGGACAACTAAGTTCATCGTTGTTGCAAGCTATGAAAGACGAAAGATGGAAATAACACACATTTTAAACAGTCTAGACAAAGGAAAGCAGCGGATGACATGGCCTTCAGTTTGTGACTGTTCCAATTCGCAGGTATATTGTATGATCTCGGCTATTCGACATTTTCCAGACCCAGAGATAGAAGACTCTGATTTAGACGGATAAGACGGAGACATTCATTCAAGTGTTCGCGGAAAATTATTCGCAATCACAGTGGACCAGTCGTGTACTGCTGAATGTAATAGGCAAACCAAGGAAAGCGATTGTGGCGTGGGAACGGATCATAACGTGGGAGTAGTAAGAAAAAGGCTGAATCGAAAGGTTCTAGGGAAAAAATCTCCTACATCTTGCCCTTCCATCATGGTCTTCAAAGTTGCTGGTATGCTTAGAACTCGTATTTATTATCCTATATATCAAGATCTTTTTTAGATATTTCTCTCGCGGCTTTTGGTCGCAAAGAGATCGAAATCTCTGAGGTTGGAATCAACATCGATGGCAAGATCTTCTGGCAATACTGATCACTTTACCTCTAGAATGAGATGCCCGGGCTGATGTATATGAGGTCTAAGGTTAGTACGAGCAGAACATAAAGCCTCGATATCCACTGATGATCACTCCAATCGCAGTACGGTCCCTCCCAGCCTTTGAAAGGCACTAGAATTGCAGGATGCCTTCACATGTAAGCCTTTGAAATGGCACTTCTGATTCTTGCGATTAAATCTCACTAGGACGATCCAAACTGCCATCCTCATTGAGACTTTAACTCACCTCGGTGCAGAAGTAACGTGGTCGTCTTGCGTGAGTTGAACTCTCTAGTGCGGTATAATAAAGCTTGAATTTGCGATCCAGAACATTTTTTCCACCCAAGACCATGCGGCCGCTGCGTACGTCCTGTTCCACCGTATCACTGAGCGCCGAACACTCATTCTGACATGATCATGAAGTATCGCCGCTACTGGCGTTCCTGTCTTTGCTTGGAAAGGTGAAACCGAGGAAGAATATACCTGGTGTATAGAGCAGACTATTAAAGGATTTTCGGGTGGACAGCCCTTGAACATGATCCTGGATGACGGTGGTGATCTCACCAGTATGGTCCATGAGAAGTTCCCGGAACTTTTACCAGGTTCGTCTCCGTCGTTTCTCATGTTTCAGGTATCTGATTCTTGGCTATTATAGGAATTCGCGGCATCTCAGAAGAGACGACGACTGGTGTTCACCATTTGTACAAGGCTTTCCGTGAGGGCAAGCTAAAGGTCCCCGCGATCAACGTCAACGATTCTGTTACCAAGTCCAAGTTTGATAACTTGTATGGTTGCCGAGAGTCACTTGTAGATGGTATTAAGCGGGCAACGGATGTTATGCTTGCTGGAAAGGTCGCCGTCGTTGCTGGTTTTGGTGATGTTGGCAAAGGAGTATGTGTTTTATCCCTTGTTCCGATCACTGTTGGACTCACAATGATCTTCCACAGTGCGCTGAATCGCTGAGGTCTTATGGTGCTCGCGTCCTTATTACTGAAATTGATCCCATCAACGCTCTCCAAGCTGCTATGGCTGGATATGAGGTTACCACCATGGAGGATGCTGCCCCTCGTTCAAATGTTTTTGTCACCACCACTGGAAACAGGGATATCATCACTGCAGCGCATTTCAATGTTATGCCTGAAGATGCTATCGTCTGCAAGTAGGTGATGCTCTTGTCCAAATATTTTTCATACTTATCGACGGCATGTCTGAAGCATCGGTCACTTTGACATTGAAATCGACGTAGCTTGGTTGAAGGCTAATGCCAAATCAGTCTCCAATGTGAAGCCTCAGGTAGATCGCTTCACAATGTCTTCTGGTCGTCACATCATCCTTCTCGCTGAAGGTCGTTTGGTAAACTTAGGGTATGTTTTTTTTTTTCCATCAAGCTATGTTCGCAATGATCAATTTGCTGATGACTGTCAAACAGATGTGCTACCGGACATCCATCCTTTGTGATGTCGTGCTCATTCGCTAACCAGGTCCTCGCTCAAATTGCACTTTGGACTACTCCCGAGAAATTCCCTCTTGGGGTCCACATCCTGCCAAAACATCTTGATGAGGAAGTCGCACGTGCACATCTTGGGCACTTGAACGTAAAACTCACTACTCTTTCTGAGACTCAATCTAAGTATCTGGACATCCCCATCAACGGTCCTTACAAGGCTGATCACTACAGGTATATTATAATCCGGTTTTTCACAGAGTACGATTCTAAAATTTGCTTGCAGGTACTAAACTCAAGTATTAGTGATCAATGCTGATGGCCTCAACGAGCCCTCGCCATAATTTCTTTCGGAAGCTTAGGGATCTTCAACGTCCTTGTTCCAAGCGGATGCCCTAGTATTTGTTCCGTAACATTAAAAATCATGCATTGGCAGGGTGCAAAGTTGGATGAGAGAACGCCAGGTCTGGTAGCTGGAATGATGAAATTAGGAGTGTGAATGTATTTTATAGGGCAAGGCCTCAACGAGCCTATGGTTGTAGCATTATAATCCTCCGAATCCGCAAACAGATGAACAGATGATATACACTGTACTTGATAATCAAACTTGTGCCAGGATGTTGATAAGATGATAAAATGACAACAACTAGCTCACTCATCAATATCCATGATAAATTCTGATTGATATTCTGACCTCTGTTCTCTACCGTTTACTACTTACCCGTGAGCAGTGTTTAAGCATAATACTTCAGACAGGGATACTCTCCAAAATGTCTTCCCCCAACGTTGATACCACCGTATCTCCTCTCGGACCCATAGATCCTGCATCTGTTACAGAAGCAGGCTCTTCTGGCGAGAATGAAAAGGCAGCGCCTTGGATCGTTAGAAAATTGGTCGGGGTATGTCCAAATTTCCTCCATACTTACTATTGGGGACCTTTGATCCCTGCTGATGTTACATATGATAGTCCATGACTGGACGCATTGTCATGTCTTCATACGAGTCCCTCAGAGCTGCAGGAACAACTGTCATCTGTCTATCACCTGTACGCTATCACATCCATTAGTCAAGTCGAGATCAACTTCATTCTTGATAGTGGGGGGATCAATCACCCTTGACTCTCCCATGTATACGCTTTCGGGATCTTGCGGTGCATACTGTGATTGCTGCCACGGTAACTTTTTTCGCTTCTACTCTGGCAATGTTGTTTTCGCTTCTACTCTCATCGCCTTGATCCCGCGAATTGTACTTACATCAACGCTGGTCTCTCAGGGTGGTTTCGCTGCTATAGCCAGTCCAGTGATGGGCCCCGTCAGCGATCTGGTCGTTTCATCTTTCGGAGATACAATCTTGGTTGAACTCGGTCTTCATGCCGGGTTTGACTTGACCACAAAGGCTGCTAACGATCTTATAATCGAGCATGGAATAAAGCATGCCATACCGATACATTCCAGTCGACTAGAAACTACACATGTAAAGGATCTGCTCATCACTCTCAAGTTCAAACATACAATGGAAGATGCGGCGCTAGGATTTTTCCGTAGTAGTATACACAAGTGAAGCTTCAGTAACTACAATCCTTTTTTTGCGGCTGACGGGGTCACATTTTGTAGAGATACCGATCTTTTCGCCGCGGTGAAAGATTACTTGGCGGTGGAGAAAGGTTGGCTCTCTCCGTATTTGTTTGCCAGCAGTCGTCGTCCCATCATTCCCAGATCTATGAAGCCTGATGTGATTTTCTGCCATGGTCCTTTCTTGCAAGGTCAGTGACGGAATTTAGTCTTGATCCTTTCTCAAAATTCGTTGCCTGTTCGGGTTTATCTAGGTGACTACCGGGTGGGAGAGGCACTGCTGAACGAATCAGCTTCTATAATCAGCTTCTGCCAGGCTCCCCCTCCCGTTGAAGCTCTCTTGGAGACCCCAAAGCAGCAGTACTCATTATCAGACCTCAAAGACTTGAAGCTTCCATCTCTTTCCAATGTATTTTCTCGCTCTCGCACACCTTCTCCTGAGCCACAGTTAACACCTTTACCTGCACCCCCTGTACCTAGACGCATGGTAATCTTGGTTGTCGGCATCAAGCCGCATCGGAAGCTTTGGTCGACTTCCGCGCGCCCAGAAGAAAGTGTTATTCGCTATATCCTTCTCAATGGTTGTCCTGCGATTGTCGTGCCTGTCAAACTCGGTGCGCCTCTCATTGCTTGGGATGCACTGACGTTGGAGCAGCTTTGGGATGTCGACCTTCCATCTGCCGATGGACCACCTAGCACTTCAGGTAAATTTGAGGGAATAGTCAACGTGCTTTATGAATTCTTGGATCTCTGTGTGGATTGGGTCCGGGTTGAAGAGAATAAGGACGGGGATGCGATGATTGAGCAAGGCAAAAAAGAGAAGGTCAAAGATGCGTTGCAGCTACTCGTTGCAGCTGCAATTAGGAGCAAAGCTAGCAAGGAAGTCAGGAAGGAAGTGGATGCTGACAGGGCCGGAATAGCAATGTGGCGTATACCTTGATTGATCCATTGGAACAAGGATTCGAATAACTAGAATCTTCGGTTGAGAGACGCAGCGCAATGCGCTCATACATACATCTCTCCCTACAAAACGATGATCACTCACTGCCAGCACAAATTTGAGAAAAAGTTCAGGTCCGAGTCCTGCCGTTCCCATAACGTTTCGCAGAGCATAGATAGGCATATAATTCGCAATGAGTAATGTACTTAGTAGAGAGTTTTTATGAATGGGTATCGAAGGTACCACGAGAGGAGATGGATACCAATGGAAAGGAGAAAGTAAAGTAGGCTGTGAAAGACGCATATGGATCTCAAAACAACAATTGTAGAAGATCATCACGAGATAGAGCAGCTACATCACCACCACCACATGGACAAATGAAGTTAATCTGTGACGAATTTCCCTGTAGCACCAGTAGAGCCTTCGAATCGTTCGGACTCTTCCAATGTCAAGACAGTTCCAGGATACAGGCCGATGATACCGCATTTATGCGCCTCCGGCTCCTGCCGCACCACCTCTGCCACCACCTCTCGTTAACCCGGCAGCAGCCAAACCTCTCGAAGCAAACCCTCCGCCCCCACGTCCGCGACCACGAAATGATCCGCTGCGCTCTGGATGTGGTTGAGAATTTGGAGGAGATGTTATCGAATCGGGCGCGGACTGTGAAGGGGTAGATCGAGAAAGCTGGGATTGAGAAGCCGCTCGTTCTCGTTGTTCTTTGTCTCTTGTCTCCCGGTCTGTAGCCAGCTTGATATCTGGTACACTGCCATTTAGATTCTGTAGAGGGTAATTGGATGAAAGCAGAATTCGTTAGTGATACATCAGAAGTTTGGAATCCGCCGCAAAGTTACGCACCTGTCCAGCTCTCTCCAACCCTCGTCTCATAGTTGCTTCATCTCCGAATTCAACATATGCAAGTTTTTGTGCACGACCCGCTCCCGTTGAAGAAGGGAAATGCACTTTGATAACCTTCAAAGAGTATATTAGTCATGTCCGAATTGTTAAAACTGAGCACTGACCCCTCCACCATCCGGTAAGCCTTGAGTATAAAACTCTCTCAGATCAGCTTCGGTGGCAGATACATTCATCCTCATAAAGATCGTCCAAGGATTTCTCGGGGGTTTGGCTGACTTTGGCGTACGAGCACCTCCGGAGAGCGTTCCAGTTGCGGAGGCAGGAGATTTGAGTTGGTCAATAGGACTCTTCAGATCGTCGATGGTAGCGGAAGCAGAGGCTGGTACGGAACCCTCTGCGAGTACTGTTGGGTAAAACACTTGATCAAATCAAGGTTCAGATAAGCTCACCTGCGGCTGCTGCTGCTACTTTCCGCTCCTTCTTCTCCTTCCGCTTTTGTTTTTCACGCTCAAATTTCTCCGCCTTGAGCTTTTCTTTATCCTTTACTCCATTTCCGTCCTTGTTACCCTCTTTTTCAACTTCAGGACTATCTTTCTGGTGTAGATCTCGAGGCTCAGAAGAAGGAGTGCCCGTTCCGCTCGCTGGTTTTGATGAGGTAGTCGATGCTTTACCCGCTAGATGAGGTGGTACGGCGCGATCTATCGCCTGATTCGTTACCGGAATGTTTATGGTCGTTGCGTTTTTTTCATTGATGTTAGAGCTACTTGCTGTAAAAGGAGCAGGCGTCGCGGGTTTTGAATGAACAGCGGAAGGTGGTGCCGGAGATGCTACTTTGGGTGCTGGAGTCTGTGGTTTCGAAGGCAATTTATTGGCAGGAGAAAGGTTATTGTTGTGATTCGCAGAGGTAGGTGTAGCAGGGACAGTAGCAGAGCGGCGATATGCGTAATTGAAGCCTAGTAATAAAATACATGAATTATGATAAGATGAGGAAAGTTGGAGCTGCTGACCTTGGCTTTTCAACTCGGCACTGACTCTACCCTCCCTCACATCAAGGACTAGCGATCCATAAGCAGCATCACATAGATTCCAATTCCAACAATTCTTCCACATGGGCTCGTCCTGTGCAGCCAGTGCTTCTTTTGCAGATGTCATTCCCGTAGGTGCACCTCCTGATGCCAGTGGAGGAGGTATCCTCTCTATGACATTGAGCGCCTTGTCCAGTAACACTCTCTGATTCTCATCTACGACAACATCCACCTGAGTCTTGACACTTTCCCAAACTTTGTCAAATGCTTCCTTGCCGAGCAGCAACTTCCTGCGGAACCCTTCATAGTCTGCCAGCACACTAAACTCGTTCCAAGAGGTGGAGTAGCGGAAGTGTAGACCGGCGCTAATAGTGAGGTCAGCTTTACACACTAGGGCGAGCTGGGCAATTATGCCTTCGCGTCCTGGACTGGCATGTGTGACGAGTAAGCGTGTCTCGGATGGGTCATGTGCGCGCTGAGCCGTGTCGACGAGTTCACCAATTTGAAGAGTTGTAGTCCACATTGTTCCCTGGCCTCCTGCAATAGTTGCATGCCCATCTCCATTGTCAAACATCTTGTGAGGCACGACAGCCCCTCCGAGACCGAGTAAGCGAAGCTTAACGCCTCCAAGGTCGAGCAGATGCGTAGTGGCTTCGTCAAGAATGTTTAAATTTGGCACCTCGTATGTTTTAGCCCGGAACTTTTCCAAGATATCCACATCTTCACATGCACCCCATACAGTATACACCGGCACGTTCAATCTGAGATTACCAGAAAGCAGCAGAGGGAATTCACTAAGAATGGAAATGTCGACACTGCTTCGTAAAGGAGTATTTTGTTGGAGTAAGTGTGTCCTTTGCGAGCTGGCAACGAGAGGCGAGTACATAGTGAGGTGCCTCAGAGTCCTGTCGTTAATCCGTTCGAGTGAATTTGCTTCAAAAAAGCCAAAATCACCGGTGTGAATGACCGCTACTGCGTTAACTTCTCGCGCCAGATCATTGAGGGCGGAAAGTCGACCACGGATGTCAGCAATACAGAGGATACGGCCGTGAGCAGTGTCAAAAGTTTTAGTAGTGGTGTTGACCATAGTGGGTCGAAGGAAGGGAAAGGAAGAACAAAGAGGTTTGAAGACAATTTCGATGGACTTCTCTTCCTTGCGGGTAAAAGTATCACATAAGCAGGTTTAGCGCCCATTAGGCGCGCTTTGGAAGTCGCGACGCGTCTGGGGATTAATGAAAACGTTGGGAGTAATTATAGAGCTTTGTGAGTTGTACTTTGGACAGATATAACGACGCGTAAGAAATCCAATTGAGCAGTGTTTCCGCTGAGATATCTAACCCGGGAGCAATTCCCATTTCTCACTATGTAAGTACTGACATAAACCCCGGAATTAAGGTATGTATCTCCAGGTTCAGCAGTTTCTGACGCGATTCCAAATTCTACGAAATCAAAGTAATGAACAGCTTACTTTGAACGTTCAGGTCGCAAAATGCGGAAGGAATTGAAGGTACATCCGAAAGACACCTAAGTATAGACTTCAAGATCACATCGGTTACGGACAACATGAAGTAAATCGTACGACAATCTATGACAGGCAACGCAGCCCCGAGGCACGGAATTGAAGTCTGGGGTGAGCTCGAGGTAAAGGTCAGGTAATCGCATGGTCAACGAAGGAACGAAGGTATTGCTACACGAAAATAACAGCTGTTGTGACCTGACTTGATCAGGTGAAATCATATTGTACGGAAAGATAGTATTTGAATGATAGAGGAGACGCGTCTGCGATAACTTATCCCGCACTGGACACGTCGAACACGCAGTAGACGTGAAACACAGTGGCGCTTCAATCCTGTGGTGAGAAGCGGCCGCATAATGAACCAAAAGATATTGGCCCGAGTAAGAATGGAGACGATAACGTGGGGACAAAAATTATGAAGTAGGGTGGGGTTAGGACAGTAGTAGAGAACCGAGTATCTTACTCTTGAGCTTGAGCTTTTGTTCTGCAACGCTAGGTAGAGGTGTTCGTGGAAAAGTTTCGAAACTTTGGGGGAGAGGTATTGTGGTCACGTGGCATCACAATATTAAAGTGGAATCAGAGAAATGTTTTATTCGACCATTTCCCCCTCTTTTTGATCTCAAAATGTCGTCGAAAGGTGAGCAACCTGCTAGATGCTCTCGATGTATGCTGATTAGCTCTAGCTATTCGTGAATACGACGCAAAGCTGTTGTTGACCTACTGGTTGACGCGCTCGCCGCTAATTGACCCGGCTTTGGAAGGACAGCTAGGGCCAAGCGCGACCGCGAGCGTGCCTAGGGTCGCTCAAATGCTGCTTGATGAGGACACAGGCGCGCTGACCAGCGAAGACGCTTTGCCAGCTTGGATCAAGGAATCCAACGTCAAGTTTGTCGCCAAACCAGATCAACTGATTAAACGACGAGGCAAGGCCGGCCTTCTCGCACTCAACAAATCTCGTCAAGAGGCCGTCACATGGATCAAGGAGCGCGCAGGAAAAGTTCAGAAGGTCGAGTCGGTCGAGGGTCCTCTGACTTCCTTTATCCTTGAGCCTTTCCTACCTCATCCGGCAGATAGCGAGTACTACGTTTGTATCAACTCGGATCGTTCAGGTGATACGATCCTCTTCACCCACGAAGGTGGTGTTGATGTTGGCGATGTCGATGCCAAGGCCCTCAAATTGCTCATTCCTGTACCTACCGCCGCGACCTCACAGACTTTTCCAGGGAAAAAGGCAGTTCTCAGCACCCTCCTCACTCATGTTCCAACCCAAGCGCGTAAGGATGCTCTCGCAGATTTCATCATTCGTCTCTACAGTGTCTATGTTGATCTACATTATGCATACCTCGAAATCAACCCTCTAATCTGTATGGAGAATTCGGCAGGCAAAGTCGAGATTCACTATCTCGACATGGCCGCGAAGCTCGACCAAACTGCCGAGTCCATTGTAGGCCAGAAATGGGCTATCGCTCGAGATTTGGCTATCTACGAAGGTATTGCTTCCTCTGGCTCCGGCAAAGTCACCACCGACCGTGGGCCTCCAATGGTATTCCCTGCCCCCTTTGGTCGTTCGTTGACCAAGGAAGAAGCCTACATTCAGAAACTTGACGCCTCTACTGGTGCTTCTCTCAAACTTACTGTACTTAATCCGGAAGGACGTGTCTGGACTATGGTTGCCGGAGGGGGTGCATCCGTTGTCTATTCCGATGCCATTGCCGCTGCTGGCTTCGCTAACGAGCTCGCCAACTACGGTGAGTATTCTGGTGCTCCAACTGAAGGCCAAACATATGAGTACGCCAAGACTGTCATTGATCTGATGACTCGCGGCGCGGTGAACGAACAGGGCAAAATCCTAATCATTGGCGGAGGTATCGCGAACTTCACCAACGTCGCCGCGACTTTCAAGGGTATCATCCGCGCTCTCAAAGAGTACAAATCTCCTTTGATTCGCGGCAAGGTCTCCATTTACGTTCGTCGTGGCGGCCCGAACTACCAGGAGGGTCTCAAGGTGTGTGCTTTGTATCATGGTTCGGCTCAGAATACTCAACATTTTTTAGGCAATGCGTCTCCTTGGTGAATCCCTCGGTGTCCCTATCCACGTCTTCGGTCCTGAAACCCACATCACTGCCATCGTTCCTCTTGCCTTGGGCCTTGTGAAGCCCGGAGACACCGCTGCTCCCAAATCTGTCTCACAAACCGCCCCTGCCACACCACCCGCTAAAGCCACGGAGATTGCTACTGAGAACCCACCAATCGGGTCTATCGGTCCTGATGGCGAACGTACACAGATTAACGACCAAATTGTCCACTTTGACTCTACCTCGACATCATCAACAGGTCGTCCGTGGTACCGTCCATTCGACTCGAACACACGTTCCTTCGTGTATGGTCTTCAGCCCCGTGCGATCCAGGGCATGCTCGACTTTGACTTCTCATGTGGTCGTGCAACCCCTTCCGTCGCTGCGATGATTTATCCATTCGGTGGTCATCATATCCAGAAATTCTACTGGGGTACCAAAGAAACTCTTCTCCCTGTGTACACATCCGTTGATGAGGCGTTCAAGGATAATAAGCACACCGACGTCGACTGTGTAGTTAACTTTGCCTCCTCTCGTTCGGTGTATTCGTCTACCATGGACATCCTACGCGACCCTACCCACTCTGAACGTATCAAATCTATCGCTATCATTGCCGAAGGTGTACCGGAGAGACATGCACGAGAAATCCTTTACGAAGCTCAGCACAAGGGTGTACTCATCATTGGTCCTGCTACCGTTGGTGGTATCAAGCCTGGTTGCTTCCGTATCGGTAACTCAGGTGGTATGATGGACAACATCATAGCGTCCAAGCTGTACCGCGCCGGCTCAGTGGGTTATGTCTCAAAATCTGGCGGTATGTCAAACGAGTTGAACAACATCTTGTCGTTCACCACCAATGGTGTTTATGAGGGCATTGCTATTGGAGGAGACCGATATCCTGGATCGACGTTCGTTGACCATCTCTTGAGATATGAGAAGGACCCAGAGTGCAAGTTGATGGTGTTATTGGGAGAGGTTGGTGGTGTCGAGGAGTACCGTGTGATTGAAGCTGTCAAACAAGGTAAAATCACGAAGCCGATAGTTGCATGGGCTATTGGTACTTGTGCTGGGATGTTCAAAACGGAGGTTCAATTTGGTCACGCTGGGTCGCTTGCTGGATCTGACGTTGAGACTGCCGAAGCCAAGGTGGGTAGTTTTTGTGATCTTTCTATTTTCCGTAACTGAAAACCCTTCTAGAACCGGGCCATGGCTGCTGCAGGTTTCATTGTCCCACCGACTTTTGAGGATCTTCCTGAGACTATCACCAAACTCTATCAATCTCTTGTTCAAAAGGGAACAATTGTGCCTCAAGCTGAGAGGGAGCCGCCAGTCATTCCGATGGACTACAAGTGGGCTACCGAGCTCGGTATGTTTTTTACGACACCCTTTGCTATACCTTTGACCTTACTCATTACTTATAGGATTGATTCGTAAACCCGCCGCGTTCATCTCTACCATATCTGACGAACGAGGACAGGAACTTTTGTATGCCGGTATGCGCATCTCCGACGTCTTCAAAGAAGACATTGGACTTGGAGGTGTTGTCAGTTTGCTGTGGTTCAAGTACGTCGACTCAAATATGAACTTTCTATCCATATAATATTCATGGAAACGATCTTTTGTTCAGACGTCGTCTTCCTCTTTATGCCACCAAGTTCATCGAGATGGTACTCATGCTGACGGCCGACCATGGTCCCGCTGTCAGTGGAGCTATGAATACCATTGTCGCTACTCGTGCAGGAAAGGATTTGATCTCGAGTTTGGCCAGTGGATTGCTGACTATTGGTAGTCGGTAAGTCGCTCGCTACAAAGGCCCTGGTCTTCGACTAAGCAATTCATAGCTTCGGAGGAGCCCTTGATGAAGCTGCCTCCATGTTTACTAGTGCACGCGACCGTGGCTTAACCCCCAGGGAATTTGTTGATCAGAGCAGAAAGGCAAACAAACTGAGTATGTCTAGCATTCTTTTTTTTCCTTGTGAACGTTGCTGAAATCCATCTCCGTTAGTTTCCGGCATTGGTCATAAAATCAAATCCGTCAATAACCCTGACTTGCGCGTAGAACTCGTTAAGGAATACGTGCGCAAAAACTTCCCATCGCACTCGCTGCTCGACTATGCGCTTGCAGTAGAGAAAGTGACAACGAGCAAGAAGGATACTGTGAGTTCCCATTCACCCTCCTCCTTTCCAAAGTCTGAATTGCTCTTAGCTCATCCTCAACGTCGACGGTTGCATCGCCGTCTGCTTTGTCGATCTCCTTCGGGATTCTGGCGCGTTCGCCCCAGAGGAAGCAGAGGAGTACACCAAGATCGGAACTCTCAACGGTCTCTTCGTCCTCGGTCGTTCAATTGGTTTCATTGGACACCATCTTGATCAAAAACGTCTCCGTGCACCACTTTACCGTCACCCTGCAGATGATATCTTCATCAACATGGCGGACGTGAGCCAGCCGAGAGTGTTGGGAAGAATGCAGCAGTAGATATTTTGTCACATAATGGTTTCTTGTGTTTTGCATTCCTTCCTCATTTGCTTTTTGCGTCATCAAAACATACCTAGAATAATACAATGAAGATACATATCTTTGCCTCAAGCATCTGTCTCAATATTAACAATCTAACAATCTACAATACTTTCTATGTGTGTATCACATACATCAGGTCTTGTGTGAGGGTTTAGATGGTCGTGTTCAATGACAACCCAAATTCCAAGAATCGAACCCACGGCTCACATCCACCAATTACATCTGTAGAGGAAAGGTCAGAATGAAGGTGAAGGTTTTCCGATAGAACCCACAAATGTTGTAGAATTCCGTTTTAGTAACAGATGGCAATGCATTCGGACGAGCTCCCAAGGGAACACCGAAGCGCTAGTAGTAGAGGGGACGGTTAGAAGCTTCAGCACTATGATGCCTAGGTGATTTTCTTACTTTTGAGCAAATCCGGTTCCTGGTCCTCAATTGAAGCTTGCACTGCTCCGTGATATGATTGGTTCCTATAGAAGTGAGATAATCTTGCAAGTGCTTGTGGTTATCGAGGAAGGCGTCAACATGCTCCCAGACATTTTCAAAAGCAGGATCTGGTAGCATATCAGCTTTGAGAATTATGGTTCGAAGATCCACGTCCTGTACAGAATGGATAAGGAATCTACGTGACTGGATATGATTCGGACCCACCAGCATCGAGCTCGTTCTTTCCACAATGTCTTTCATGTTCATTCTACCCATAGGTCCCATCTGAGCCCCTGCAGCCATCATGCTATACGAAGCACCTGGTTGCTTCGTCACCCAATTCATAAGATACACAAGTACGACAGCGTTCTTATTTCCTCGATTGAGTACAGGAGACCAATCCTGCAAGACACTAGGGATGCCTGCGTAGTCTGCCATATTGGATGTCTCAATACGGTCAAACTTTGGGTTGATTCCGAACAACGTAGGATTCATTTGGCCTTTTTGGAGTAATGCGGAGGCAACGCGAGCATCCAGCTGTGACACATGGATGTCAATGTGTAATTTTTCGACACGGCGGGCAAATTCTAGGAATTGAGCTTTGACGTGGAAAAAAAGGCACCCATAGATATCAGCTTTGTCAAGACCGTGAGCCTGGCCACTTTTCACTACTTCGTTGACGTTCCAACTGAATAACGGGTTTGCGCTGTCCATTGAAACCCATTTGCCTGAAGCAGTAAACAAGAGCCTGTAGATAGTAGTATGAGCAAGAAATGACATGGGAGAAACGAGGAGGGTCCAAACCGGTTAGGCTCTTGAAAGGTCTCCAAGTCTGCGTCAGCAAAAGGAAGTAAAACCCCGCTTTCACGGAATCGCAAGAATGAGAGACGATGAGAAGGTTTCAAGCCAGAAAGATACCGATCTCGGTAGTCTACTCGTTCAGGACTAAGCATGACGTCGTGCATAGCTTTACGACTATCTTGAAGGTTTTGTGAAGCTTGAAGCATCGTTAGGGCCTCACCAAACAGGTTAGAAGCATCTTGCTCAATAGACAAGGTCCCAACTCCTCTTATCGAAAAAGACTTCCTGCGCATACCACACGAATTCTTCCTGATGATCGAACTGAACGCGGGAGACTGCACAAGCACAGACATAACGTCTCCATACACGGCATTGATGCAGTGGCGGAGCTCAGATGAATCAGACGAGCGGAGGGCAGCTGAATACATGAGATGTAAAGCAGCTTCTGCCGCAAGCTCAAGAGAAGGGCCATCTCGCAAGAGAGCATACAAGATGAGAATGTTCCTGACAGTGACATGATCACTACGATCGTTCAAGAGAATTTTGCAACGTCCTTGATAATCGTCTGGAAGGCCATTAACGGTCATTACCAAATTCCGTATATCACCTGAGGCTAAGAGAAGATATCGGACATTATCTGCGTGCAATCAGGCAAGACTGAAGAATTGAACCCACCGGCAAAGCACAGGTTGAAATCTCTATCAACACTCTCGAAAATTCCCTCGTTGCGTTCCAGCTGAAGGCAATCCACTGCAGGGGTGTTCCCCCAGAGATACTCTGGAACCCAATGCGTTCCAAAATGTGACTGTGGCGTGTCACTGCCGGCGAATGCTGGTTTTCGATTTTCTGACACCCAGGTGGGCGTCCAGTCAGGTCGGTTGTAAGGATGTCTGCAATCCTTCTTGTGAGAAGACCAGTGCACTTCTTGGCATTGCTTGGAACAGTACTTCCAAAAAAAAATTCAAGACCCATTCAGTGAAGGTAACTCAAAGTGCAGACGTTGAATGAGCATACCCGAACCAAACGACACTGAGAAATAAAGGAGTCTTAATTTGTGACGCCCGAGACACAGGAAATGGCTCACCTTTGAACAAGTAAAAATTCCTCGTTGCTCGCATTTTGCTACATTTTCGCCTGAGGTTAGTGAAGCTGAGCATTTCACGTAGCGCACTGATGGTTCCATGATTAACATAAAGCTTGCAAACGACAAGGAAGATTTTGAAGGCGGCAAGGAGACCAACTGCCCAGTTCGAAGGGCAGACTTATACAAACTCTCGAGTTTCGATTTAGATAACTTAGCAGACGTTGATCTTAATAAGCCATGCAAATTCACTAGAAGGCAGAGATCAAGAGTTGAGCACGTAAAGAACAATATTGAAGGCAATGGTCGACCAATCAGCTACTGGCTTTGTAATGTAAGAGCGTAACTCTTACACTTACATTCCAGCTAATTAACTTCATGGCAGACCTTCTTGTTGAGTGCCCGCACGTAGCCTCACGTACAGGCTCAGAGCAACCGCTGCATTATCAGTTATGTGGAGATGTCAGTTAATTCCCCAGGGGTAGATAGAGGAATCGAGCGTTAAAGGTCAAAGCGGCGGTCCGGAGGGCCGTAGATAGCCACTAGGCAGTTTTCAATTTCTAGAAATTACAAGATTGTTGGCGTTGATACATAGTTGTTTCCTTCCAATTCTAACATCTTTTCTTCCAGGCTGGACTCTGCGAGACTGATCACCATCCCAAATCCCTAACTTTACCCTTTCCTTTCTCTTTCCTGTCCGATTTGGTAATCGAATAATTTGTAGTTGAACCATATTTCCACTGCTCCTCCGGGCGTACTAACGCGATGTCCAAATCGTCCAACTCCCCAGGCTCGTTTTCGAGGAGGTCGTTAAATCCTTTCAACTCCAATTTGCTTGCATCCTCGCGATGGACCTTTTGACTCAAACTCCTATCCTCTACAAAGTCCCTCGCCGCTGTATGCGTAGCTGAAGCCTGTTTACTACTGCTAGCCATCACCTCGAAGCGGTGATCCTGTTTCCTGTGTTTGTCCCTCCTTGCTTCATCGTCCTTGAGCTTATGCTTCAAGTTATGGGTATCGTGGTCGTTAGGTCTAGTATCGATCAGACCCAATCCACTGAAGCCAAAATCTCCAGCCGCTTCGTTTTTCTTTGAGCTCCTCTTGGGTGTAGATGATTCGGCCTTCTTTGAGCTCATGTACATCTGCTCAAGATATCGCTGCATTTCAATATCTTCGTCGTCGGCATCGAAGCCTCCTGCTGGATATGGACCATTTCTATCATAGTCATCGGGCTCCGGAGGGAGGTCAATGGTGCGCTTAAAACTGGCTGGTGCTGCTGGAACCCTCAACTCTCGAGGTGGCGTGTTTGTGCGTGCGATAGTCGGATGCCTGTGAGAGGAGGACATGACAAAGAAAAATGGGAGTAAATGAATTCGCAACCTGCGATTTATGTGCTGTTTATGTGGCGTAAGTGGGCTCTGAGAGAAGGACGCATAATCGGTATGTTTGAACCTATATCTACATTTTGGTGCTTCTTTGCCACGTTCAATCTTTTATAGTGATTTTCATGAACAGCCTTGAACAACAATTTCTAAACAAGTGTTGTCTTTGTCTCTTTTCGCCAATGAATCATATGTTTAAATAGCAACAAAGAATCTAGATTGGAAAATACAAGGAAAATACCTGAATTGGCTAGAACACCTCGCACCTTACGCGTGTTGATGAAGATGGAAAAATCAGAATGGACATGACATGGAAAACTGGACCTACACTCGACCTACACCATTGGACCTATGACTGCAACATGATTCAGTTATACTATGTACTCCATTCCAATGTTAATATGCTCGTTCCATTAGCGGGGTGCCGGGTCCTTATCAGGAAGGTTGCACTATCGAGTGTGCGAAACGTGCTATCAAGCTTTCATGATGACGCCAGGCAGCTTCAACGGTATAAGCTCAAATCACCGTGCCATTGACGCTCTTGATACAAACGTTAGCAAGGCGTGCCTTCAGCTAAATTCAAACCCCATTTTCTGTTCCTCATGTCATGATTAAGCGAAATCTCTAGCGCCGCTACGGACTGCGTAAATACTAACATATTTTGAGAATTCTTCTTGCAATCATTTGTACATCTCTTCTCATAACTTGTGTCAGACTGTTCATAGATATTTGAGCGAAAAGCGAAATCTCTAGCGCCGCTACGGACTGCGTAAATACTAACATATTTTGAGAATTCTTCTTGCAATCATTTGTACATCTCTTCTCATAACTTGT
>MU790530.1:86166-140980 GCA_027886635.1 Lentinula boryana
TGTCAGACTGTTCATAGATATTTGAGCGAAAAAGTATCTGATTCATATTGAGATTGAGTGGGCAAACTCTGAAGTCGCGCTGTGTCTTGTCCAGGTGAAAGCTAGCGTATCTCTGAATCCATTTATCATTATCATTCCCCATGTACACGAATGCGTGTCATTCAATGACTGTTCTGCATCAGCGTACAAACTACTTCCTGTTCCTTTTATCCATGACCAATCGACCTGGAAACCTATAGCTTCCTGATATTTCTTCTCGGCTCTTCCGCTACTAATACGGACTTTGCCATACTAGAACAATATTAGTAAGCTCGGGTTTTCGACGCCCAATGTTTACTGTTGATTTCGACGACGACGTCCAACGTCGAAGAATGATTTGACAACACACTACTACTCCGACAAATCACTTCGGCACGCTCATTTTTTTTTCACAATCCAGCTTGCCTGCGCCTGCTGCCAAGGATAGTACTCAATCACGTTCGAAGGATTCGGAAAGAATGTTCAGCTGCTTTTCTCTCTCCCATCGGCGGCGCGAGTTAGGAAAGAAACTGGCGAAGGGACAGACCTGCTCAGGAAACTAATCCAGGCTATCATAAACCCAGTAGCACCCGAGATTAATTCTGCGGCATCTACCACAACTCTGGTTTGCTTCTTCCAGTGGGTCGTTTATTTCCAGTATGTACTCTTCTATCTCATCTGTGGCGATCAAGTACGAGCTGATCGAATGTTAGGTTTACTGACAGCGAGTTGTATTGAGTGATGTCAATTCCAACGCCCCAGCTGAACGCATTATATTGGACAACGGGATGCTCAAGAGAATTTCACGACGGCTTCCTCAAACCGTTCAACATTACTTGTGTTTTTCCCCGAATGCTTGAATTTTACTCACCGTTATTGGGTCGAAGACGTTGCTCGAGAGCTATTGTTAGGTGGTCCGATTTATTCTAAATGCATTGTGCCTAACTTTCTATCAGGCTTTTTTTGTCGAAACACCCAGACCGATACATCTGTCAGAGGCCAACGTGATTCTGCTGTCTACCCGGCGCTGAAGAGAATGTACAACCATTCAAGTGGTCTTGATATACGCTACGTTATTGACCTTCGCGATCAGAAAGATGGAGATGGGCTACAGCTGCTGTATGCTGAGGTTCAACCAGCGGAACAGCAGCTGATCAACAGAGTTCGAAGTTGCCACCCCTTGGAATCATGCTTCCTGACATATAAAAGCTCAACGGTCAGTCAGGTCGTACCCCAGCTCAAGCTAGTCAACTCAGCTTTGTCCTCTACGAACCCTACGAACCCTTCACCATGTTCAAATTCGTCGCACTCTTTGCTCTCCTTAATGCAGCCTTGGTTTCCTCCGTTGCCCTAACACCAAGAGCGCCCGCTGCTGTTGCACACAAGGGTCTCTCCAGCGACATCGCAGACGCCATCTTGGTCTTCACCACATGCAACAATGTCAATCTTTCAAACTGTCTGACTTGGACGGCCACTACTTTACCTGTAGGCTGCACTAGCCTCGTCGCTAATGGACAGGGCGACCTTGTTAAAAGTGTTGCCAGCCCGAGTGGCATTGAATGTACCCTTTTCACGTAGGTACTCTCTGCTTTCCTTCCTTTTTAAGGTTCTCAAATCGTTTGACAGTGGAGAAGCTTGTACTGGCTCATCACAACTGGTCAACGGTACTATTAATGATTTGAGTGTCGTGGGCTTTTCCGACGTTGCGAACTCGTTCACTTGCCAATCCAACTGAATCTAACTCTACCGGAGCTTTGCCTGTTGTGCGTACATACATGGTGAGTTTTTTTCCATCTGTGGAACGTTACAGTTGCCAATGATGTCTCGGGCAGCGCAACTACATGGTACCTTCAATTGCGGTTGTATTCTCGCTCTAGCGCAACGGCAATCAAACAGGAGTTAAAAAAACAATATGTTTCGGTCATGGTGCATCAAGGAAAAAGATATTATATACCTTCGTGAACCTGTAATGGGGTATTAGAAAGTATACTAAAATTTTCTTTGGGTTTCAAATTTCGTGAAGCAGCTTGGTTGGAGCTCTTCAGGTATCCAATGTGCCCAATGTCCATTTACATCACAAAGTCATCAATGAGGGAGTCTCCTTTCTAGTTTCTGGATCGACGTCTCATAAACACGAAAGAAAAGAAATTGGCTATATTGTCTGTTACAGGTCTCTAGTCGTTCATGGTGTGGTCATCCTTATCATTCCTCAAAAGCAATAGGACTCTTGATATATTATCAGTGGTTCGCATACAATACTCTATTGGAAGAATGATTTAGATGCACTTGACTTCAAGTGTCTAAATGGAGTATCAGTATCTCTACAAACCACAATGCAGATGCTGCAAGCAGCTGATGGAGATTTCCACAATCTAGCGAGGATTCTCTGTAATCGATAGATCTGGCCTACACCTTTCAAAACTCGAACGAAAAGTTCGATGCCCATATTATGATTCCGCAAAAACCTGGATCCCAATGAAAATGGAGATGGATATCACATTGTGCTGATTGTATAACACAGAATATAGTATATCCTAGAGTTTGCTTGACCGTATAAATTTTACCAACAGGAAGACCAAGAAAGCAGATTCAGAGGGATAAAGTGTTGACTAAAGGGGTACATATACTCCCAACAGCCTGTGTAAACAAACGAAATAGGCGCCCAGCTTATTGTAGGCGTTAGCGGCAGTCTGGCGGCAGTTCCCCACTGCATCCCCTGGTCAATTTGTACAAGCGCCCTTCAAGAATACAAACAGGTGTCCACGCTACGTCTTGTTACGTCCTCCTGACCGATTGTGGAACGCCGCCCCCTTGCTGCTTCCAATACGTCTCCAGTGGACGTACCCTCCTATTTGTGGCAATCATGAGCTGATCGAATGTCCGAGTCAACTGTCAGGTCAACGGGTTAAATATCGAGTGAGATGCCGAATCCAACGCCCTAGCTGAATGAACACATTACATTGGACAACCCACGGAATGATGCTTCACATAGTTGCGCAAGAGCTGCCTGTAAGCGTTCGTGTTTCCCCCAATGCCGGAATCTCAGTTTCATCCACCCCTACTGGGCAGAGGACGTTGCTCAGAAGCCGATTTTTTCCTAAATGCATTGCCCCTAACTTACTACTCGTCGAAGAAGGGAATCGATACATCTGCCAGAGGTCAGCGTACTGGTACTTTACGGCACCAGAGAGGATGTAGAACCAGTCAAGTGTTGGTATACACGTTATTGACCTTCACGAATCACTGATCCCAAAGACGGATGCGATGAACTATAGCTGCTGTAGGCTTCCGTTCTAGTGGGACAGCAGGTGATCACCGGATCCTGAACTTTGACCCCTCTGGATTATGCTACTTGCCGTATAAAAAGCTCGATGGTCAGCTAGGTAATACCCCAGTCCAAGCTAGTCAAACCAGCTTTACCCTCTACGAACACTACGGACCTTTAGAATGTTCAAATTCATCGCACTCTTTGCTCTCCTTAACGCAGCCTTGGTTTCCTCCATTGTCCTCACACCAAGAGCACCTGCCGTCGCACACAAGGGTCTCTCAAGTGACACCGCAGATGCCATCTTGGTCTTCACCACATGCAATGGAGTTAACCTTCAAACCTGTTTGAATTGGAGGTCCACTACTTTACCTGTAGGCTGCACTAACCTCACCGCTAATGGACAGGGCAGCTCCATCCAAAGTGCTGCCACCCCGAGTGGTATTGCGTGTACCCTTTTCGAGTAAGTACTAGGTTCCCTGCTTTCTTTCCTATTCGAGCTATATTTCTAACTTGTTTGCTAGTGGGTCGGCTTGCAATGGCTCATTTCAGCTGATCAATGGCACTGTTAACGATCTGAGTAACGTGGGCTTTTCTCGCCGTGCGAACTCGTTCAGTTGCAGATCCAACTGAACCAAACTTTATTGGAGTCCACCCATAGGTTGTACAGTTGTTGATAAGGTTTCGGTCAGGTTGCCTTCAATTCATGGGATAATATTGTCATGTACTTGCGTGAATATGTAGTACAGTATAAGAAAGTATGAGAACGGCTGAAATGCTCTTCGGGTTCGATTGAACTTGAAGCAGATTAGTTTAGTGCTCGAGTCGTCGAATATCCCACATGTCCAGTGTCCATTCATAACGAAGTCGCCAATGAGATCCTTGTCTCGCAGCAGGAATTGCCAAAAATTAGGCCCAATCGCTTTCAACTCAAAAATGATGAGAGTGGGATTTGAACCCACGCCACGAATGACTAGAGATTAGCAGGAATTGCCTAAATCTAGCGCCTTAGACCACTCGGCCATCTCACCATACTCTTCCTGGCTTATTATGCATTAACAGCCCAGTAAGTGCCAAGCTAATGGCTAAAGGCCGAGGCTTTGGCGAGAGCGCCTTCAAGTTGCTTCCAAGTTCGAGGCAGTTGTGCTCAATGATTTCCATCTTACAGCAGTAAGACTGATTGCAAAGGCATTCCATAACTTGCCGTTAGAAAATGGCACAACTTTTTTGCACTCAAGAATCGCAAAAACGAAAGCGGATTCACGTGAATTCTTCCGTTCTAACTCAGTCCGTTCCGCATTTTCCGTTCCCCTTATAAGCCTCGGCCTTGAGTCCTAGTATTGCGCAAAAACAATGAACATCTATCCTACAGTATTCAAATCTCTAATAGCGCGTCGCTCTCCTTTTGTTGCGACAGCTTTACCCCGCCAGCATCTTCAGCATCTTTCAACAACTAGTCGTCCAAGCCCTGCTGCAGAGGCTCCGAATGTTACAATGTATTCTGGGACGTCTCGTCCTCGACCATATCATCTGAAGCACCCACCTCCTGCTCTGAAAAGAGATCTACCTCGCTTACAGGTACGTTATATCTTAAGTAAGAATATCTCCCGAAACTCGCTATTGACCGAATCATTTCTCGCTTCTAGAAAACCTGGCCTACAATCATAGCTTTCGCTATAATTGGAGTAGCTGGATGGACTGCATTCCTCACCTATGTAACAAACCAGGAAAAGATTTCAAGCTCAGTGGTGAAACAAATCATGCGGGAGCTACGAGAGGACGAGGAAATGCGAGCTGTTCTTGGAGATGCCATACGGATGCAAGGCGAATGGTGGTTAAATGGTGACCCAAGAATCATTGGCTCAGTATGTGTCCAACTACCATTATCAAAAGATATGTGTCGTTCACGCTTGTTCAGATTAGCACTATGCAAGGCAACATCGATGTTAGCTTCAGGATCAAAGGTTCCAAAGGTGCGCATACAGCGAATCACCTGTGGAAACCTTGGCTGACATTCCGCATAGGTTCTGGCACAGTCTACTTCACCAGCATACGTCGAGAAAAAGGCGTCCCATTCGAAATTCGTGCGTGTCTCACTTGAATTCCTACCTTTCGCCTCCTTCATTGAATAATTGAATACCATCTTATTCAACAGTCCGTTTCAAAGTCATCGCAGACGATGGTACAATTATCTCCAAAGCCAAGGACACTACTCAATGATCAAGACAAAGTATCATATTCTGTACATGTACATGTTCATCCTACAACCATCCAAATTACCAACATATAAACTAATCATATACGCTTTCCATCTCAAAGGTTATGGTGAGGCGTAACTTTGTCATGTGTGTGTGCAATTAGAGACAGACCTTACACAGTTGGTCAGTGTCGCACTTGGAATGACATATCGATGACCGTTTCAGGCGTTTTGCTTCTCATTGGCATATCCAATTGGCACCAGCGGGCAAAACTCTTCCCAGTTGGATATCTATGACGCGATGCCTGTGCTTTAGCGTGGTCCTACTGAAAATTTGTCGGTGGAGTCGTTCAGTGATTGGATATCAGACGGGGGCTGCTTTGGTCGTCTAAACTCACTCCATAAGTATTGTATTAAACTTCATGTATGTGCTCATCCATTGTGTGTTGAATGTCGATATCCCTAACATACATGTCCAGAGGAGTTCTCAAAATGGGGTTCATCTATACGGAAGGCGACTCATAATTAAAATCATACAGGTAGGACGTATCTGGCGGCCCCAGGCTGGCCGTCCGTCTTTACAACGCAAATAAACCAAGCGCAACTAATTACTACAAGTCGCCACACGATCGTCAATTTCCACTACAGCTCCACGCTCTTAGCTTTCTATACTCTCCCTAATCTTAGCCTTCATGGATTCTTCGAACTTGTTCATATATTCGCGGAGCTGCTCTTGGTCCTCAAATGGAACAGGGACAGGAACAGTTGCATCGAATTCCTGCATCCATGTTTTCTCTTCCTCACTGAGCTCATCAAAGTACCTCTTCTCCGTGTTCACATTCGAGTCGCTTGGGCCTGCGCCACAATCTTCCTCCTCGTAAAGTATGTCGTCTGTCGTCGTCCGCTGCCAATGAGCTCGGGGCTGACCTGCTTGCTGATTGGAAAATTCATCTAGCACAGCTTGGAATGACGGCCGTGTGTGTCTGCGGACACGATTGGCTTTGGGCGCGTTTAAGAGAGCTGGATCTTTGACTGCATTGCCTACAAGATACAATGGGGTTTCGTAGCGCTGTAACGGTTTCCGTATGAAGTTGGATGATTCCTGGGTGGGTGCCTGCGCGACAGCTTTCTTCTTATCTGTCAGAACATGAAGCAACGTCTGAGCCTTGGCACATTCAAGCTTGCGATAGGTGGCCTGAGCTTCGGGTGTGGGTAGAAGGGAATTGGGGGAGGCCTTGGCAGCTTTGTTACCCCTCAGTCGTATAGGACGGTCTAACGGATTACGATGACGAGGAGCAGCGCCACCTGTTAGGCTGCCAGGCGCGAATGGGGATTGTGATGCACTTTTTCGAGTTTGAGATCGAGTGAGTGGCATGGCGATTGTCGTCGATTTAAAGAACTTGTTGGTGAGGCAAAAACTGGGGTTAAAGTCGATTCGATGGCGGCTGTTGTGGTCCTTTTATCGGGTTTGTTGCTTTGGCTTTGCTTTGCCCTTTATGTTGTACATCCCAAAATAGTTACAGGTGGCAAATCACAATAGACGGGCCCACAACTACTACCCTTTCGGGTATGAAAGTGACCCGAGTCACTCAGAGTCAGATCTTTGTTTAAAATGTGGCCAAATCTTGACGCGATGAAAGGACCTTTGATAACACATAAATACAGTACATGAATTATTCATGGTGCACAAAGAAAGCAACGCCCGTCACCTGGGAAAGAATGCATAAACTGGGTACAAGCGGCCCGCCGTATTCGCCGTCCGCCACCAATGTAAGATCCCTGCCATGTGTGGAAGAGTTGTTTGTACCATAACGATACCGGCACCCATATCAATTACCAGCGTTGTCAGGTAGCTATGTATGCACAACCATCACACTATCTTTTGCATCCTCGACAACCACGCTTCGTGGGCTTCCCTCTCCTTCCGAGTCCTTCGAGGAAGAATCAAACTCTACTTTTCGCATCATTGCACAAAGCACAAGCTGCAACATCGCCACTCCTATGAGAGAATAACATCCCTTTCTCCATGCCGACACATATGCTGAAATTAGAACATTGCGTATGGGACTATCTGGGGCGAGCGAAGAAATACTTGATACCACATCCGAGGGATTCAGTGAGATTGTCGTGTTGGCTCTACTATTCTGAATGAGAGAGGAGGCTATCGCGGATCGTTGCACGGTTTGTTTGTAAGCGTTGTTGATGACTGGGCAAGGAGAAAATGAGAACAGTTGGAGTTCATGGAATATCCCGACATTCGCTTACCGGTACCCACAACAGCCACGCCCAACGTTCCTCCTAATGTCGGTGCAGCTCCTACGAGGGCTGTCACTGTAGATAACTCGTCAGCGGGAAGCCCAACTTGGGCAATGACCATTGTGATTTGTGTCGCCTAAATTTGAAGGTAGGTTACCATCTATAGACGAGAACGTGAACCAACATACAGATCCAAAGCCCAATCCCGAGATCAGTGAATACCCTACAATTCTTCCGATAGAACTTTTTTCGTTCAGCGTGGACATTAATCCCTGTACATGATTGCCTTTATGAGTAGAGCCCCTATTGGAATATAACGAATTGACTCACCATTCCTATTGGGATGATGGCAATTCCACACGAACATATTGTCCTCACGTATCCATATTTTGACGCAGTCGCGTTGACAACTGTGCTAGATATCGCCGCCATGGATAGGAATGGGATGATTAGGGCTGAAGAGGTGACTGTCGGAAGGCCAATAACTTGAAGAAAGACTGTGTGGTAGGAGAATGAGATGAATAGAGTCTGATACAGCCATACGACGTACTAGGAACGTAGAAAATCTAAAACGGAAGGAGATCAAGAAGGTTCCTTCATAATGGTGGCCTTACTCACCATTGCAAAGTTATGAAAGAAAAGAAGCGTCCTGTTAATCATCATGATCGGAACGTTTCTCCAACCCCATCGCACAAATAACCTCCCAGGTGCAATCGGCATCTTGGCATATCGACCTTCCACAACACAAAATGCAATCCCAGAAACGCCCAATGCACAGAGCATACCCACTATAAGGGAAGAGCCCCAGGGAGCAGTTTGTCCTCCAGAATTCAGCGCGACTACGAGGAAAGAAAGACAAGAGACAAGAGTAAACATTCCGAGCAGATCAACTTTGGAAAGAACATCGCGTATGGAACCAATGTGCATTGTGGCGGAGATTTTTGGGGAAGGAAAGCGCAGCCAACGCAAGATAAGAAAGGTAACTACAAAGTAGTTGCGGTCATTGAGGAATGAGTGGTACCATGTACACAAAATTGATACTCACTAACTGGGCTGATTGGTGCATTGAGAAGAAATCTACAAGGTCGTAGAGTCAACAGCTGTACGAACCGAATCCTCGAGCTGAGCACACTCACATCCATCGCCAATTCCCGGAATTGGCCAAAGCACCCCCAAGGATCGGTCCAACCGCATCTGAGACGATGAAGACTGCATTGATCAAGCTCATGTATGTCGCACGTTGACGCTCATGGGTGAGTTCTAAACATTAGGGAAAGCCTATGTCCTGTTCGAAATGATTCTCTGAAGCCTACTCACGCGAAACTAGGATACAAACCACGGACATCAGACCTGCACCACCAATGCCGCTGATTAGCCGACCAACAATGATCTGGGTGAGAGTTTTGCTCGTCCCAGCTATGATGTTACCCAGAGCAAAGATCCACAGCTCGATGAGAAGTAGACGCTTACTTCCTACTACATCCTATGGATAGAATTAAAACGAGTGGTTAGGCAAACTGGCTGTTTTCCCTCCAGACTTGGACGAACCACAATTCTTCCTATGATTGGTTGAATGACGGTGGTAGTGAGAAAATATGAAGTTGATATCCATGTTAAAGAAGATTTGATGTTCAATGCTGCACCGATGCTCGCGACCGAAGTGGCGACAATGGTCTCCTCTAACAGCAAATGCAAATGGATTTTATCTCGTTGATGTAGATGACAGCAGATTCATACCAATCGCAAATAAGAACATTGCAAGGCCCAAGCTTGGAGTAAGAGTTGAACAGTCCACGAATCACGCTCAAGGATGAACTTGAATACCTGAGTAAGATCAGCCCGACCTGCAAGGACGACATATCGTCGAATTTGGGAAATACTGGTTGCACATCACTGTCGATTCGAGTTTCTGATTCTTTTTCAGCAGCAGGCCGCTCAGATATATGGTTTTCACCCATGGTTGAACGAGTTATGGAAGGGGATTTGAGGGTTTCAGAGGTTTATATAGAAAGAATTCTGAATGGCGCGATACATATGACTAAGAATCAAAGTCAAGCAGCATCAATAAGCCCCGTTGAGTCTGCGTGGAGGAGTAGAGGCGTATGTATTTGATCTTTTGGACGATTGACTGAGGTTGGAGGTTGAGAACAGAAAAACGCTTTAGTTTCTCCGAGGCTCGAAAGTCTCACGTGGGTTTCGCGTGACTCTTGAACCAGACGCGTAACTGGCCGTCGGTTCAACCTCTGTCTACCGAGTCCTGCCTCAGCTAGAAAAATGAAAACTTAAGAATTAAAGCTGATATTCGCGAGTCAACCTAGCCGCGCTTGAGCTCCATCCCAGAACTGTTACCAGGGTTGACACCGATCCAGACTTTACACGTTCACTTTGCATACGATTGAGATCCAAATTTCCCTGGAACCAGGTTGCAGTGCAGAGCTGGTGAGGCTCTGCTTCCTTTCGCGTTCGGATCCGTTTTGTTCCTGTGCTGCTTAAGCCGGATCGACGCGTGTTCTGAATTGAGGCTTTACATTGAACAAAAGAGTAACTTTTCGGGTATACAACCTACAAAAGAATCAGCTTAGATAGGGCTTGGGGCTTCATTTTGTTGAACTTGAACTTTTGAGTAAAGAAGGGTAAGCAATTGTAGACTAGAGACAGTCTCATGCCGTACTTATACTACCTAGCCCATTGCAGACTTTTATGGTATGCAGTGACGTGAGCACTGGTATTGACGTTGAAAATCAGCGCTTCTGACCTATGAGACGAACTCTACCAATCATACCTAAGAGTCTTATATGTTTATGGAGCTAGGTTGTCGAGATGGGTCGTAAAAGCGGGACGGTGAGCATGATATGTGTTAAAGAGCCTTATTTGTTAGTAGTGACGAAATTTATGCAGCGGCTCCACCGCTTAGTCCTGAGCAGTTTCTATTCAGCCGCTCTTTTACGATACATACTTATTAGAAAGAACAGAACATACTAGACGACCTCCACGAACGTGCCGTGAAGCAGTACTGCCAATGAGAGGATTTGGCTGGAACTCCACGCGCTCACAAATCCAGAGGTGGCCTAGGCTAGAACTTTATCTGCGAAAACCTGGAAGCTCTTGATAAATGAAGCTACATTAAAAGCATCACAAGGCGGAAAGGAGAGCGAAGGAAATCGTGGGACTTTGGCGGAGCTTTGTGTATGGCATTTATTATCTTATCTCGAATCATGGAAAAATTTCCGGCAGAACACTGGCCAGTTTTGCTTAAATTGCCAATTGACATTGAGGATATTTCTTTCGCTTCTGTCAGCCTCCACACTATCCCGTTGCAAGCTTCAGGTGGCTAGCACGAACGTGCTATAAATCAGGTCAAGATAAATTCTGAGTCTCCTGCGCAAATCTGATATCAAACTTTCGCCTCCTATAGTCCAATATGTCTTCAGCTCAAGATAACGAAAGAGAACGGGCTTCGGGCGTAGTCCCTCTCGAAGAAATCGAGCGGAACGGGAAGCCTGCTTTCGTTCTTTCTCTCACCGAAGTCAAGTTGCTAGGTAAGCATCAAAATCATGTACAAGATCAAGTGCTTAATCATACATTGGGCTTGTAGGAATCGCAGGTGTTGGATTTTTCCTCGACGGTACGTTATCTATCCTATTCTCTGTACGACTCTGCTCATTTGTATCTCTTAGCTTATGATCTCTTCATCATCAATCCTGTCCTGACTATGCTTCAATATCGCCTGTACGGAGGAAATGCACTTCCTGTTGGACTCCGTAGGTGTTATCACTGTTACCACATTACATCCATTGATCTGACACGGCTCAAGATGGATTCGTAAATGCTGCCGCAAACATAGGAAGTGTCATCGGCCAGTTCACATTCGGGTACCTCGCAGACGCTTTGGGTCGTTCCGCGATCTATGGCAAAGAACTCATGCTCATCATCTTTGCGACCATCATGTGTCTTACCACACCGACGGGCTCACTATCTCCTAACAACTCGCTCATATACCTGGGCATCTTTCGAATTATCCTTGGAATAGGCGTTGGAGGTGATTATCCTATGTCTGCCTCTGTCACCTCCGACCGTTCGAATCTGTATAAACGCGGAACCATGCTAGCATACATCTTCGCCAATCAAGGATGGGGTAGTTTCATAGGTTCTCTCAATACCGTCATCGTCCTCGCTTGCTACAAGCACGTCATGAACGACGAGGGCGAAACCAGTAAAGCTGATGGAGTTTGGAGAATAGTCGTAGCACTTAGTCTGATACCGGCCTTTGCGACACTCTATGGGCGACTAACGATGCCGGAGAGTAAGCGGTTTACCGAAGCAAGACGTATTGCGGAAAATCAAGAAGTGGATCTCGAAAAGGAGATTCGTGTGCTTAAGGATGTCGGTCACGGCACAGAGGGCATAACTGCTTCGTCGTCACGATCTGGTTCCGATATAGAGAAGGAGGATCGAGTTCAGGAATCAACTGCCCCCTCGTCGCAGCAAGTGTCTGCAAGTCCAGAGGCTATTGCAACAAAGAAGGAAAAGGCACAGATTGGGGAATTCATCGCATATTTTTCCGAGTGGCGTCATGCCAAAGTTCTGATGGGAACCTGCATCTGTTGGTTTTTGCTTGATATTGCGTACGTGTTCTGTAATCCTCCACAGAACTCGTGAGCTCACATTCCTTTCTTCTAGCTTCTATGGCATCAATCTCAATCAAAATGTTGTCCTTACTCAGATTGGTTTTGCTGGAAAGACGGGATCCGATTGGGAAAAATTATTCAAGGTCTCTACTGGAAATTTGATTGTAACTGCGCTTGGTTTTGTTCCTGGTACGTGTCATTGTCCTCCGCTGCGGTTATCCCTCTCGCTGATAGACTTACTCTAGGCTACTATGCCACGGTCCTTACCATCGAAAAACTGGGAAGGAAGTGGATACAAATCCAGGGCTTCCTACTTGCCGCGCTGTTCCGTAAGGGCTTGCTTTTTCATCTTATCTTTGCCGCACTAATGATCCATACTGGCCACTTAGTTGGTATTCTTGCAGGAAACTTCAACACTCTAAGCCACGCCGCCTTCATCGTGAACTTTGCTCTCCTTCAGGTGAAATACCTTCTCTCCTACTTTCCGGATTGAGGCTCACACCTCTTTTCCCTATCAGTTCTTCTTCAACTTTGGAGCCAACGCCACAACCTACGTGAGTCCTTTCGGGCCCCTTCCGTTGTTTGATACGAGTTGACATTCGCGTAGTGCTACCCCGCTGAGGTTTTCCCTACAAGGTTCCGTGCGTTTGCACACGGCGTCAGTGCTGCGTCGGGTAAAGCAGGTGCTATTATTTCTGCGCTCGCATTCAACGCTCTCAGCCAAGATATCGGTACCCCTGCTGTTCTTTGGAGTATGTTCATATCTTACAACCTAATCGTTTACATACAACTAACTAACCCTCCATCTAGTTTTCTTCGGATGTTGTATAGCCGGCGCATTTTTCACGTTATTGCTTCCTGAAGTGAAGGGACGAGATCCAGACTTGGTTCTCGCCCAAGAAATTCGGGAAGCGAAAGCAAATTCACAAGTGTTGAAAGGTGTCTCGTAGCGCCCATTGTTAAAAAGTGTAATGTATGCGAACACTCACTATCATGTACATTCTACAATATTCAGACGTTGTTCTGAATCTAGCTAGCATCATCGACTATGTACTCACAAAACTATATACAAAACTGTAACTACGAATTACATTAGCGAATTCGATGAAGCGCGCGAGCCTTGCATATTTTCTTGTCAATTCTTCCCTATGCAAGTTACATACAATAATGAGACGAAGAGCTTCCTCTAGTCCATGCAGATGATCAAGTACAACTAGCTTCGAAATCTAAGCAATCAAGCGAATTGTCAACACTCAAGGCTAACAAATAGTGAAGTGAACACGAACAATGATTACAACTCTACGAAACAATCATCATATTCTTGAGGCGGGAATAGTCTTTTTGCCCTTTACTGCAGCACTTGTCTGATCCAGCCCTTTTTCTACCCATAAATCATATGAGATATGTTCAGAAGGCTGTATAGCCCGTGCATCTCGCTGATGGGCAACATATGTTCCACTCCGTTTCATTTCACTAGCTTCACCGCCACCACCCGATGCTCTAGGCAACGACTTTCCCCTCTTGACGGGTCGTTTCTTCTCCAATTTTGTCGAATGATGCCTCGATGTACGATCCTGAACTCCAATACCCCGATCACGCCCTCTACCAAGTTCTGTGTCTCTTTCCTGCGTACCTTTCGACTTTCTTGGAGGGCGGCCGTATTCCAGAGCGGCCTTCCACCCAGTCCCAAACCCGAAGTCATCTGCATACTCAGGTTTCACCCCTGGCCCACGTAAAATCGGTGTATGTCTCCCAGAGGAACTTCCACCTCCACTGCCGTGATCTTGGCTAGAAAGACTTTTCTTACTAGAATTGGGGTTGAAAGATCCAGAATCAAAGGAGTCAGGTGTGGGTGCACGGTCAATGAATCGTTTCGAATTGTAGCTTGGATTTGGTGCTGCAAGATTGAATGCATTGAAGCCACTGGAACGGAGAGGTGCAAATCCGGTGGAGTTCCCGGTAGGGTAATCATCATCCTTCTCCGAAGGAACTACGGCTGAAAGCAAACTCTCTTCTGATGCATATCTCCGCAAACCTCCTTGTGCATTTCCTATAGGCGTCTTACTGATTGCCACACCACTCGCCACGCTGCCTCCACCCATAGGACTTAGGCCAGTACTTGGGGTCCGCATACGCCATTTGCCTCTCACGTAGACTTTTTCCTCTGCAAGGACAGCTAAGGTTCCAACCTGGACCACGCCTTTCATAGGATGATATCTTGTCGGTGAGGGGTTTTTGGCAAAAGACATCCCGAGTTCGTCGCCGAGGATCTGAGGAGGATTGTTTTGCCTACGAGTGGATTGGCGACCACGATCATTGACATCTGACCGACCGAAAGCAGGCAAGGACGAAGAAGAGGGACTGGGTGGTGGCGGACTGAGTGGTCGACGTGAGTTCAAGGAGTTCAGAATTTGTGTAGCGGTATCGGCAAGAGGACGAGGACTGGTGTGCCTATCTACATAGACAAAGCCTTCGAAAACCGGGGGACTTTGACTCCTCGACCTTGCCTGAGGACTACTCGGAGAAGAAATGGCTGCAAACTCAAGTGGACTCTGTAACCCATTTGACTCTGGACTGTCATAATCATCTTCGGGCAAACTATCCCTTCTCCTTCGGGCGTACCGCATGGGTGAGGGACTACGTTCCCTTGCCATCGAGATCCTGGACGAGGCAAATCCACCATGGACACTTTCATGAACAAAGGTAGAAGATGATTGCCCTACTCCACTTCCGTTCACCAGTTGTCCTGACGCACTGACACCAAGGCTATATTCCCTATCCAAATCATCGAGCACATTATCCGAGTTCAGATTACTTGGATCGTCAAACCCATCATCAATATACACCCGCTCGTCATCCTCATATCCCGGTTCGGCGTACCCGTATCCCGTGTCTATAGGTCTGTCGACTGCCTCAGGTGACGTTGAAGATGTTGTGGGAGATACATATACTGCCTCAACCTCTTTGTACAATGTCCTACCTTCCTCATCCGAATCGTCAGCATCAAAAGGATGCGTGTGCATCGGAGCCTGGTCTATCGTCACACTCTGCTGTCGGCTATGCTTATAGTCTTTCGGCGGCAACACGGGAGGTTTGTTTGGTGAGGTTACCGGTGAAGCAACTTTGCGTACGTTGAGCGGAAGCGGAGGCTCGACGTACATGGGTATGGGGGGCGTTGAGAACCATGCTACTGTACGTGGACTAGTGCTCCTGCTGTCGAAACTCATATCACCCATGAGCCGGGGAGAAGTTATTCGAGGGCCGCCATATCCTCCGGGAATGAGGGCATTGGGATGGCTGGTATGATTGGGTGGCATGGGAGATGGGACTGGAGCTGGAATAGAATGAAGAGGCACAATTGGTGAAGAAGAGAACGAGGATGCGGGAGAGTCTGCCTGAAAAGTTTCATTAAGGTTGGCAAATGTAGAAAGACTTGGGGCTTTGCCTCACCTCTTTCCCTTTCCCTCTTAATTGAGCATACTTTGACAAACTTCCTCCTGAGTCCCTCTCCAAACTCGATATACTTGAGATTGACAATGTTTTCAGTATCTGTTTCCCTTTCCATTTCGATACACCACGCTCGTTGATACCTGCACCCCCGATTGACCTCGTGGAGGAATGCGACGAATCGATAGAAGCTCGCGAAGGCTGATTGGATAGAGTTCCGGATAAAGAAGGTGGAAGTCCAATTTCACGATTCTCCAGAGACTTGAAGCTATTCGTGTCGTTGGACGAAGGTGTGGGGGTATGTTTTGCGAATTCAGGCGACATAATTTGCTGGGGGACTGAAGGTGTGCCATGGTTTCTATCCCGCATCTTCTGCTTTCCTTTCCACTTATCACTTCTGAGTTCATATGGAATATCTTCCTCCTCTGCCATCCCGGCCCCTAGCGTAGGCGAATTCGGCGCCGTCTCGCGTTGCTTTCCTCTGCGTTTTTCCATTCTATATGCGAGCTCTGCAGCCATATTATCATTCGCATTGGAGCCGAGGCTTAAATCGCCGGAAGATGATCTCCCGTGTTCGCGACCATGCTGCAATGGGTTGTGGCCATAAACGAGCATTGCTGATGGCGTCAACGAGAGTGTAGGAATGTGTGGAGGAATAGGAGGAATAGGAGGAACGGGAGGACTCGATGGTACTCTTGATGGTATTGTTGATGACATTGCAGGAGGTATCGTTGAAGGAGGAGGAGGTACCGGTAGTGGTCGTCTTGTCCCGGTCACACCTGTGGGCCCGGAAGGTGCTCTGGGAGAAGTGAAATGACTAATGAATTCCGAAGCTGATTCTTGCGTAGCAGGTGTAGATACAGTCGATGCTGACACAGATGATGCAGAAGGATAAGATTCTTCTGAAAAAAGGGACAAGGGCGCTGTCGAAACCGAAGAGTTTGTTCCAGATGTTGCGGACATCATGGCTTGCGGACCTATTAATGGCGAAGCACGATGAGGTCGTTTTGTTGTAGGATTCGTGACAGAATCACCGGACGAAGGAGTAGAGTTAGAATTCGGAGAAGAAGAGTTTGGTCTATGAAAATTTAAATCTGAAGTCGTGATACGCATGTGCGATGAAGGGGCCGTGCGTATACCCAGTTGTCCAGAGTGAAAGACCATTGCCGGAGCCGGTTCCGAACCTGCGTCAGTCCACACGTTGTCAGTGATAAGCGAGGTTCCGCCAGGCGCTGAGGAGCCTGGATGCAACGTACGCGAAAATTCAGAAAAGGTTTCTCCTCTTCTGCGATTTTGACTATCATTCTTTACTGCAGCGATGACAGAGCGAGGATAAAAAGCCTGCGCTGTCTGCGTCTTTGCTGCCTGCATGGTAGGTCCCATCACTTGTTCCTGCACATCATCTTGCTGATTGAGTGGAGGCTCTGTAGGATTTGCGATATGCAGACGGAGGGTAGGCCTTGCAGAGGCCGATTGTCCCCTACGTCTCCCTCTTGCCAGTTCGGAATCTCCTTGCTTTGAAGACTTCAGCTCTGATAAAGGGAGAATTTTCTGCTGATATAGTGGGTAAGTATTTGACGCTGTCGCTGTCTGCCTTTCAGTAGATTCGGATAGATTGGGTTGGAAATCAAGCTCTACAGGAGGCTTGTACGAGGTCGGCGAAGGCGTCGTTGAGTTAGAGCCCAGAAATTCCGAATTGTTTTTCTCCAGTGAAGGTGAATACAAGCCTGACACTGAAAGGGCCATTGACTTATATTCTGTATAGCGGCATCAATAACTCGAAGGCAGGAAATAAGAGCTTCACAACGCACCAAAATCACCTGAAGATGATGGAAGTCAACAAAAAAGCGAAGAATTAATTCCTCAAGGTGCAGTAACCCGCCGCCGTTTGCTAAATGTGCGTTGCCAAATCTGGCGATTAGGTAAAATACGATTGTTCCACTCGTGTCAGCCTGCCAGTTTGCTTACTACCACTATATATCTATCAGTATTTAAATGCTTTCAAAACTCCCAGCATTCCTCAAAAATTTGAAGCATGAATCAAATATCCTTCAGGCCCGGATCATTGACAAGAATTGGGCGTTCATGCAGTCCATGGCCGGATTTGTGTGCGTTATTCTGAAACGCGCTTTCTAAGCTCTCAGTTTATTCTGCTCTTCAACTGTTACTTGATCACGCTGCCCAAATGCTTTAGAACCGCCCTCACGAACAAGCCGTTTACTCCCCCTCTACTTCATAGTACTACTTGCTTTTCACTCAACATTGGTTGATCCTGTCTGATTTTCAGGAGCTGCTTATCAGCGACAGCATCGAAACGCACACGCCACACGGACTTTGATTTCAACGCCTACTCTTCGTCTCATACCCGGTATATGGAGTTTCTGGGTCATTGCGCGGTATAGATTTGTCCCGTTCGCAATATACCCAACCATTGAACCCTGAAATTCATGCATATGGATAAATATGTAGCACTAGCGGGTATATATCATCAGCGCATGCATCAAAATACAACCCGTTGAAAATCTCATCAACCATTATTCATTCTCCAATAGACGTCTGGTCACTGTCTCACTTACAAAGCCTTCAGGACGGAGCGCAATCTTCAAACTCTCCTCAGTATCCCCCGAAAAACCGACCGTTGTCCTTAATATTTTCATTTGCGGCTCGTACTAGTCAGAGAAATACTAATTATATGCATATATCCAGCAACACTCAATATTTCGATTTACTTCTTCAAGCCACAAAATCCTAATCGATGCTCAGCGTACGTCTTGCATATGTTATTCATTTGCGGGACCTCAAGGATTGATATGACAGATCCTCGTTCTTCGGTTCTGTGAGAGGTACCCATGATGCTTAAAGTAAGCATATCCATGATTTACTTACCCCATAAATATCAAACTTGCTCATCAATTCAAGAAGGTAGAAAGTTATTGAGGGCGTATGATAATGGAGCTTACTGCGACCGCTGTGACACCAACGTATGTATAGTCCTCACATGGGATACGAAACTACTGCCTCTCAAACTCACCGGCGAGTGGGCGAGTATTTGTCACCAGTTGCATGTTACACGGAGGCATGAATCACCAGCTTCAAATCGGCTTAAGTATACGAAATTGAATTCATAGAAACCATTCTATAGCGGCCGCGAAGCGTATCAATAAGTATATAACCCAGGTGCCACGACCGGTACGTCACTTTCAACCTCCTCCAGCTTGCTTGCCTATAAGGCTATCAGTGGTGCATTCTATAGACACGAGCCTCCCCAATCCCACAGTGGGAGCAACAGAAACGGGGCAACCCTTCATAGACCAGAAAGGAGTTTTGAGAGCACTGCATAGCCTCGGTACCGGTATTATATGGGTGTATTCACAACCGCCGTAT
This sequence comes from Lentinula boryana, assembly GCA_027886635.1. Taxonomy (NCBI): domain Eukaryota; kingdom Fungi; phylum Basidiomycota; class Agaricomycetes; order Agaricales; family Omphalotaceae; genus Lentinula; species Lentinula boryana. Next base: position 105,362 of record MU790530.1, read on the forward strand.
GTCTCCGCCAAGATGCTTGCCACAGAATCTTCATTCCGCTGTTTCTTTTCCCGGATATCATTGCCTCCTCAGGGATATCTCCAGAAAATTTATGTGCATGTACATTAGCCCTAGTATATCCATTTTTATCCCGGATTCCAATCTGACAGTCTGAAAACTATTCTCCCCAATATATACCTGCTCAGCTGTCGCGTGATACCGTCGTAGCCTGTCTATTGTTACGATCCTCTACTCATGCTATGGGATTCATTTCAGAGTAGAGATTTGTGCGTCAGAAAGTTACTGGCGTCGTCGGTCGACCGACTTGGTCCTCCCTCAACTTGTTTGACCAAGCAACGGTGATTTGTCATCAATCAATCACGTGGGGAATTCTCTCATGGCAGATCGGAATATCGTGGCACCCTCAGCCAAGGAAGCCCACGACAACAGGAAGCCCACGACAACAGTTTGAGCTGTTGAAGAAGCCGACGAAGAGAGAAGGGTTCTCAGTCTTGTCTCTATCTACCATCAACCTCATTGCTTTTTGCTCGCCGTAGAAGTACAATAACACGGAGTCATGTCTACAGCAACCTCTGCGAGCGGCAGCAGCACTTCGTCTGGATCATCCTCCGCCTCCAAAACCTCTTCGATTCCACAATCTGCTCCAGCTGGTCTTTTATCCATGACCCAACCGCCACAAGCATCCACCTCTTTCTTCAAAATTGCCTCGGGAGAAGTTGTGACCTTTGCTTGGTCTTTTTCCGGTGTTCTTGCTACTCCCACATCGCTCACCGTTAACGCTGTTGGAGCGAATTCTTTCACATACTCTCTGACAAGTCTTCCCGGAACCGCGTCCAGCTACATATGGACACCGTATAACTATCAGCAAAGTCATTTAGCTACCCCATTGGCACAGACTACATACTCTCTACAGATCTTTGATGAGAGAGGTTTGAGTGCAACGACAAGACCAGGATATCTGAGTCCAAACACGGCATTGACGTTCGCCTTGTACACGCCTCAGCCTTACACACCGCTTGCCAGTGTGTCTATTTTTATTTCGGTCTAGACTCCCACTGATCTGGTTCTTTTATAGGTTGGGATTGTACAGTGTGCAGTGGTGCAAATACATCGTATACTGCACATCCGGCGTCCATTGCACTCATCGCCACTTTTCTCGTCATGTTTCTTTCGGGTTTTGGGCTGCTCAGGAACGCAGTTGCTTATACGAGACGATAGATTATCAAGATGAATTTTCGTGGAAGAGAGGTGGCTTGCATTCGCATTTGGTTGGACTCGTACGGATTTGCTATTTGATTGACTGACACTGTTATGTTATTGGACTGTATGAACTTATGAACTACTATAGCTGATGCATCCGCTTTACTTTCCTTCGTTATATGCCTTTACTCCGGTCTTTTCCCTCCGTCTAGGCATCATTCTTCCATCTCACAGTATTCCACTGATCCTTACTCCTTACAGTACCCCGTAATGTTTTCATACTCATTAGATTTTGCAAGACACTACAAATGTCGCATAAGTGCCTTGATACTGATCAGCAGGGCTCATCTTTTGCTCTTCCCGTTCTAAATAAAAACTGCCGTGCCACCATTATCAAGATTTGCGTTAGTGTTTGCTGAACCATGTCTCTCTCAAGACACAGTAAGTTCTCGGTTCGTCCTTTGTCGACCTTTGAACCTGACCAAGCTACTAGTCGACGCTGAGGAAGTAATCCAGAAATCTAAAGACGCTCGTCATACCCAGGCGTACCGTCAGACTCATGAACGTCGATCAGTTCATCAGTCCTGGAGCCGCGATGAAGACGCCCAAGGTGTCCCAAAATATTCTATGCCTGAAGTTGGGATTCCATCCAAAGCCGCCTACCAGCTCCTTCACGATGAGACTCAACTGGACGGGAACCCTCTGCTTAACCTTGCCTCGTCAGTCTTCCTCGTTTCATACCTGTGCGTCAATGACTCTGAAAATGGATGCTTCAACGTAGATTTGTGCACACCTGGATGCCGGAGGAAGCAAATAAGTAAAACAAGTTTTCATATTCGTTGCACACGGATATCTAACACAAATCTCATCCCAGACTCATCATGGAGAATATCAACAAAAATCAAGTTGATATGGATGAATACCCTGCTGCGACAATCATACACAATCGTTGTATCTCGATGAGTATGTGGTATCTTCATCATTCAAATATCGGTGTCGATAATCAGACTATTTCTGCAATGATAGTTGCTTCTTTGTGGAAAGCCCCGTCCGTAGGCAAAGTCATTGGAACTTCCACTGCTGGCTCATCAGAGGCGATCATGCTGGGAGGTCTTGCAATGAAGAAACGCTGGCAAGAAGCCCGTAAAGCTGCCGGAAAGGATCACTATCAACCCAACATAGTTTTCGGGTCCAACGCTCAAGTCGCTTTGGAGAAGTTTGCGCGGTAAGTGGATTGATTTTTGTGTAGTTGAAACGCAATTGATTGGGAACTGATGATTCTGTAGATATTTTGACGTTGAATGTCGACTCGTTCCTGTCAAAGCTAGTAACAACTACGTGATGGATCCAAAGGATGCGATACAGTTTATTGACGAAAATACTATTGGAGTGATGGTTATATTGGGCTCGACATATACTGGACATTTCGAGAACGTAGCGGAGATGAGCGACCTACGTGGGTGGCTCGATTCTTCTACTAGTATCGACTCAACATCAATCTCATGATCATGATTCATCCAGTTGATGAACTTCAAGAGAAGACTGGACTAGATATTCCAATTCATGTCGACGGCGCATCCGGTGCATTCGTCGCTCCGTTTGCTTTCCCGTCCTTGAAATGGGGCTTCGATATTCCCCGTGTCGTTTCCATTAACACGTCTGGACACAAATTTGGGCTTGTCTATGCTGGAATCGGTTGGGTGCTATGGCGAGATGAATCTTTTTTGAACAAAGATCTTGTCTTCGAGCTTCGTGCGTATAGATCTTTGAGTGAACTAATGAATCGCTGCTAACAATCCGATGTATCAGATTACCTCGGTAGTGTTGAATATTCCTTCACACTGTAAGTCTAGATCATCCAACCGCTTTTCAATCACTTAAGCATGTCACAGGAACTTCTCAAAGCCCGCTTCGCCTATCATCGCTCAAATGTTTAATTTCCTCAATCTTGGTTTCGAAGGATATCGTAAAATTGCGATCAAGGACTTGCGCAATGCCAGATTGCTTTCCAGAGCTTTGGAAAATACGTACTTCAAGGTCCGTGAAATTGACTTACAATTCGATGTAATCTGTTAATCCGTTGCCGTCAGATATTGAGTAACATTCATCGTGTTCTACCTGGGCGAGATGAAGATGACGATCCGGAATCGTATGAACCAGGCTTGCCTGTTGTGTCATTCAAGTAAGGTGTCGACATTTTCGGAGATGAACGCTCACTGTGAGTCTCTTGTCCAGATTATCGGATGATTTCAAAGAAAAATATCCGCACGTTCAGCAAGTTTGGATTCAGGTATGTGGAAGAAGCTACCGCGTGGCATGTGTCAATCCGAAGTCGAATCTCATATTACCACTCAATCTCTAGTCTATGCTCAGGACGAAAGGCTGGATCGTACCCAACTATAACGTGCGGGATAAGTGTTTCTGAGTCGTGTCGACATAAATCGCCTGATACTTTATCAGGGACCTGAAGGTGAAAAAGACACTGAGATGCTGCGCGTCGTAGGTAAGAATCCGTGTGATCAACTTGTCCACCTAAACCTCATGCTCCAGTATAGTGCGCGAGACATTGAGCGAGGACCTGACTGAACGACTGATTGCTGATATCATCGACACTACTGAGTCAATGATGTGTACGTCCACTCTTGATCCTAAAATGTTTACCACGACTGAGACCTCCTACTAGCTGAATCTGGTAGCCAAATTTTGCTAGCCTCCAGTCAGGCTTCGCATCAAGCTGACAGGGAGCATGGTCGACCCGACAAGACTAACTTTGGTGATACTGCGGATGATGCACAGACACAAGCTGGGTTTTCAAGGCAATGTTGATTTGTCAAAGACCTCTTCAGTGTACCATATTCATTTTGTACTACTCGCTGAAATCAACAAATGAGGAGGTTATATTGGCTTTCAACTGGGTCAAGAGCTATATTTAATGTGTAACCAACAATGCATGGTCCAATAGTGTAGAGGTTATCACACAGGATTCTGAAACGGATTTCCTGTGACCCAGGTTCGAGTCCTGGTTGGACCTTGTGTGTGTTTGTAGTCTTTTTTCACCAAGTTCTTTTTAAATCGTTCAACGGTGCGCCTGATGACGTCATATAAATTTGCTTGAATGACGTAGTTTCTGTTTTGCCATAAAGTATCTCGCAGTTATTGATTTCCTTGCCTTAATTCTTCACAATGACTAGCAAAGTCTCCTCAAACTACGATGTTTTTCTCTACTTCTTGGCTATGTGAGGTCAAGTTAAATACCTGATTACAAGGCTTACAACTCGTCTGCAGATTACTGCCTCCAGTCTCGGTTTTATTGAGTAAGTTCCTGGTCATCAAGTGAATGAACTCTTTCTGAAGTTCCCCTTTGATGATAAGAGCGAGGTTGTGCAGCTGGTCAGTTTTTGTACTCATTTTCTTCTCTCTGCGGACCCAGTCCATATTGTGCCTCAACTGTGCTTAGATTTTTGGATCAACATCTGTCTGAGTATTTTGGGATGGATTCCTGGAATTATTCACGCCTGGTAAAGTTACAGCTCATCCTCTGTTCGGATCCGAGTTAAGTAAAGCTACAATACAGGTTTATCATCTCAAAGTCCGAGGGTGCAATGTGACCACCCCACACAGAAATATATCCATACTATCCATCCTTTGAAATGAATGTATCTACGCACAGATGTGTATCAATATTTCCCCGATACAGACTAAGAACAATATAATGACTCCTTGTATTTCTTCCATCTGTTTAATATGCACAGGAGTGGACTCTTTCCATTTAGGTATTGCTATAATCAGCTTTGACCACCTTTTTATTTGATGATATGCTGATTCGTCGAATTCATGACCTCTACTCAGCAATTTATTGTTTCGTAACAGTGTTCGTCGCTTCTTTTGCCTGAGGCCTTCAAGCTTCTTAGCTTCTATTCATTTAATGCCAACTCCAAGGCTTTCCAACGCCTCTTCTCAATATACAGCCTCGTTTTGATAAAGGCTACGCAGCTCCAGCGAACGAGCATTTTTGTGGATGCACGACTGAAAGAAGGGATTAGAGATACATGTGGCAAAGGCAGTCGAGATGAATGTGATTTTTCTGATCGATGTTCATGGCAATGAAGGCAAGTAACTTCGGAGGGTGCATTTTTTTCATAAAGCTTTTTCTTTCATCTATCCAATTGCCTCTCAGTTTTCTTCTTATTGCCACCCTTCGTCGGGCCTCTACACACGACCCTCGTCTCATATCATTGTAAAGATCGTAAGAATTTCTCTGGCACTCTTCGCACAACAATTAGGTAGCATGACCCTTGGAAACGGATTATCCGTAAAGCATTGATCAAGAATCAGTGAATGACTAGCTGATAAATAATAAAGGCAGACGTGAATTTGACCAACTTCCTGTAAGATCGAACCTACAACCGGGGACCGGCGTAAACCCCCAGCTCTGGCCTCGTGCAAGAATTTCCTCAACAAAACGTGGAGGTACGAAGTCAATGACCGCGCTCGACTCTTCACCTAATATTGTTCCTGTTCATCTACCATTCAGGAAGCCTAGTAGCGAACAAGTTGTACAGTACAGGTAATACTCGGACGAACGGGGGGAGTCTAGATCCCACATGTAACCTGTGAAAGCGACGATCTTTGTTGCGTAGTAAGCATGCGCTTTAGGAGGAACCGAAGCCCCTTTGCTACATAGGAACGATCCAGACAGCTGCTATGAAGGCAGAAATTCAAAACAACAACACGCCTCTTCAACAGTAAAGCCATACCATGTAGTTATTTCATCATTGCATCCAGCAAAGACCGAGGGCTATGAATGGCTGTGGATCAAGGGTTAAACGCCACCAGCCTGTCGAGGCTAGGGCACGTTGACCTGAAAGAAGTCGGCATGAGGGTTCGTTCTGTCTGCGAAGTTTTCTAGATGGACTGAGCAAAATTCGTGGTGGACCAGCGTGCGCGTTCTTCTCCAACGGCCGTAAGTTTTCATTAGCGGACTCAGTGCGCAAAGCACGTAGAATACTTACAGCATACGCGCTTTCAAGATTGACAATATCCCGTGCCGGCGTGGACTTCACGGCAGTGATATAGCGGAATCAGAGTGCAGTGGAAAGAAATCTGCTCGTAACTCGTTCGTGTCTGGCCTATCATGAGGTCAGACTGCCGCGATGAAATTGAGGGCAACACGTACTAAGTGTTCCGTTGTTCCCTGGTCGTGACGTTCGTGCAGGAAAGGAGCCCATCTTGTAAAGTTCGGACTTTCGGACTTTAACTTTACGTGTAAATGGGCAATGGGCCCACAATTGAGCTCGAGGCTCTATCCCTACTTACTTCCATTGTGTTGCCGTCCGTTATGCAACTTTCAGGTCCCAGCCAAGCAACGGAGAATGTCAATCCTCCTGAATGTCTATCAATCAAGTACAACAAATATCAGTTCGACATCTGTGAGATACATGGAAGATAATGATTGTGCGAACAAAAGACATACCTATTACTTCCCCTGTATTTGTATCAACAAAAGGTTCAAAACTAGCTAAGATGTTCATAATTATTCAAAGATCCTCAAGTGTTGTGATAAATTGGAGCAAGGCGAGCACAATCTCCAACGGGTATGTTACGGCCGCCCGGGTTGTGTTATTCATTGAGAATCTATTTGTTATTGAAGCAATAAAATTAGATGGTACCGGTTAACCCAAGTGTAGTGTATGTCCGAGGTGAATACTGTGAAGGAAGGAAAGTAATGTCAATGCGTACTCAAAGGAGAGTTCGAATGTAACGAGAGAAATGGGGTAAAAAGTAAACACAACGGGTGCGTTTTTTTGATAGACAGGGAGAAGCGCAAATATGAACGCGGGATAAGCTGGTAACACAGAAAGAGGATACACGGATGGGCAGGTATTATGACGGGGGACCGCTAGATCGGAAAGAGAGACGAGGACTAAAAGAGCGACGATACACAGGGTAAAAGAAATGGAAATGAGTGTTAATGGATGATGTGAGACGGAACGAGCGTGATGTGTACATGAAAGAGATAGAGGGAATCCGTCCATCCGCGATAATAGCAAATTGTCACTCGACCTATGTCGCAATTCGTGGTGGAAGTGTGTTACAATGGATGATACAGAGATGGAGATTGAGTCGATAGAATCCCAAAAGATTTGTATAGCTTCCGCGATGAGTTCCTGTATCGAGTGCCCGAGGGCTTTTCAGGAGAGGAGGTCTGAACAATCAAACAAAAATTATGAGTGAATTGATCTTGACTGGATTGTCAGTAGACTGACCGACAGTGTTCCTGAGTATGCCAAACAAAACCAGCAAGGACTAGCCTGGGCGCATTAAACGCTAAAACCCAATGCAAGGCACAATAGCTTGAAAGAGTACGAAGGAATGATGAAAACCGTACACGAATGTCAAAGAATGTTGAGCAGCAAGCAAAGGGCATATGCAAAAGTCAAAAGAATCTGTACGGAAGAAAAAGCTCGAGACGACGATTAATAACACAACACAGCAAAAAAAAAAAACGGAGCAGTCAATTCTATGTATGCAAAAAAAAATAATCAGATATATGATAGATGCAAATGAAATGGATGGAAATGCAAATGCAAATGCCTCAAAAGCGGCGAAGGAGGGAAAGAAATGAGCCGGCAGACCACAATCAAGATTGGATCCAGCTTAGCGCAACACTTCCAGCACCTTTAATGAAGACGTTAGCTTGTACACGACAAACCTGTCCAAAACGCCCGAATCAGTACTTCAATATTGCACAAAGAAGCAAAGGATTACCATATCATTAACACTTTTACTTCTCCAATCAACAACTAAATTTCCATTGTCCCGCCTCTCAAACTTTTTCAATTCTCCAAAACTCTCGCACCAAAATTTCACTGCCTGATAAGCGCGAGTATCATTGAGCTCTACTCCACTAATCACCAATTTGCGCTTTTTGCCTCGAGCTGTCCCCATAGTAGGAGACCGTATGCCACTAATGTTACCAATAGACACGGTACCAAGGGTAAGCCCCAGGGATCGACGCTTCTTTTTAGCGAGCGATTGACGTTCGGGAGAGGAATTGGTAGTGGAGTTAGTCGAGTCGGTAGTAGATGAGCTAAATGCAGAAGACAAGGTGCCAATAGTGCCACTTCTTTCCCTCCGAGTAGGAATTGCTTCTCCGTTGACCTCACCAAGCAATACACTTGGTGAGACAAAAGAGCTTCGTATTGCAGAGTCGGCAGGGGTCAAAGTCCTGTCTGGCTCTGCCATACTAACAACGGTAGTGCAATCATCCTTAGCGAACGGATCAGAAACGATTTGCCCCAACTCATCGACTTTTAGCGGTGGAACGGGCGGGATAGATTCTGGAGAGACGGGACGTGGAGAAATAGCCAAGGAAGTTGAAGATCCAAGCGTGAATCTTGATATGAAACCAGACATTCTTCCGCCTTTGGTCTTCGGACTTTTACTTGGCGACTTGATTGATTGACGTGGGGGGGTAGAGGGTGATGCCCGTGGAGGAGAGGACGGTGGTTTGGATAACGTAGGAACTGTTGATATTGTGCTTGTGTGGATCATAGAGATCTTCCTATCCCTGAGCTCCGTTGGGCTCCCTCCGCTCGGCGGCAGATCACCAGGACCGATTAGAGACTGTGTACCAAACAAAGTTGGTGTTGCACCTCGGGGGACACTAGATTCTGTTTGTGAATGGGTTGACGGAAGGAACGTTAAGCTTTGCGCAGCTAGCGGTGAGGATGGCGCTTTGGGTAATCGGAATCCATACACTTGAGCATAACTGCCTCTAACCATCTGTATATCGTCTTCCACACCCGTAGGAGTGGAAGGGAAGTCGTTCCCACGCTCATACGACAGCGGCCTGCTTGTGGAGGAGGAAGATAGAGGAGGCCTCGGTGTTCTAGGAGAGCTGGGGACTGATGATGGTATATCTAAACCGGCAGCGACTGCAATCAACTCTGGATCCATACCGTCCATATCGTCTTCGGTTTCCGTTTCAGTCTCGGAACCTGAATCTTCAGACAAGCTAGAATTGGAATATGCCGGGGTGGAAGGTTCAGAGGTGCCTGTCATTGATACGGAATCAGTAGCTGGAGAGTTTTTGGGTTTCAGGGATAAGTCGAGAGGCACAGGGCGATGTTGTATTGTTCTGCGATTAGTCGGTGAAGGGGGAACAGAAGGCGAGGATATGTTTGTTGGTGATGTGGGTGATGGAGAGGATAGCGTGAGGGGTACCGGAGGGACCTGAGAAGTCACATTGCCAGTCATCCTGGCAATGAAGCTTGCTAACCTTGGCCGCCTTACCGGCGCTACCGGTGGGACTGATACATTATCGGCTTGAAGATCAGACTGAGATAGCGAAGGAGGTACAGGGAACGCTGAGATAAGACTTTTTCGCTCGCCCACATTCATGGACAGATAACTTTTCGGCGCATCTTCTGTTGTGGGTGATTTAGGTACACTAGTATCTGCCAAACCAATATATGAACCTGAGCGTGATGCCGAGAACGGCGTGCTTGGCGTCGGTGGAGGGGCTTGGGATCCCAGAATCTTAGAGAATCCCCAACCAAAACTCGATGAGCTATCTGTAGATATCTTGAGTTCTGAAGATCGCAAATCAACCACGGAAGAAGCAGGAGACCACTTTGACTGTCCAAAATCAGGGTCCTCCTCCTCTTTCTCAGAGGCGGAAATATAAGGATGGTCATCCACGGAATGTTCACGGTCGCTAATGGGCGAGAGGGTGAGCAATCTCCGCTCAACCTCGTTCGAGTCCAGGGCTTGAATATATACCGCATTGCGTAAAACCGTAGAACCTGCTCGAGACCGGTTGCGCGAATTGCCCATTTGACCTGCCGAAGAACTTGCCCGAGACCGTGTTGAAGTAATCACGGCAGGGACGTCCGAAGATTCCGGAAGTGATAACGGAGGAGAGTTATAGGGAGAGGAAGTTATTGATGTAGTAGAAAAAGGCGTTGGATGTGAGTAACTGTGCTGATGACCACTGTTAGAACTACTAGGTCTAGATGAGGAGTTGGAGAGTAGATTTCCAGCACTTGCGTAACGCCGCATAACTCCCGCCGTAGAAGATTCGGAACCCAATGGAAGAGACGACAAGCCAGATCCAGGTGGTGCGCGAAATTCCAATCCCGGACGAGAGCCGAGGGAAGGCTGTCTGGTCAGACGAGCTTTTGGCTTATTCGTCTCTCCACCGAGGTTTGCAAAGTATCCGCCAATGTCGGTGTCTACCTCTGTGTCAACGTCGGTGTCATTCAAAAGAGGCAGACTCGGTCTGTGACCGATGGAAGGGCTGGTTTTACCGGCCACCGTAGTTGGTAGATGGTACCCACCAGCGAGGGACACAATTGAAGGCTGTCTACTTCGCGTACCAAAGCCCGATTGAAAATGAGCTACAGTAGGTGACTGTGTCCGCGAAAAAGAGGGAGCACGCGACAGAGAGGTCGTGCTTGGGAAAACGGAGGAGGTTGAGAGAAAAGGCGTGACGGGAGTGTTCGGAGTAATCGGAGTAACTGGCACGGAAGATATTGAGCTAGCCGTCGTATAAGACGAGACTGTGGAAGTGGAGAAATTTGGGATATGAGAGATGTTGGACGGCGAATTGAGTTCAATACGAGCATCGGATTTTGGTGACGACAGCGCCGCAGAAGCTGGTGGTGCCGGAAGAGGCTGGACGGAAATCAGCTTAAAGCGCCGCCAGCGTGTAAAGGTACATTACCTTGTTTCTGCCGTCTGTCTCTTCATCACTGTCTACCTCAGAATAGCCAGAGTCACTGGAATCATCTGTGCGCCTACCTGACTTGAAGGTCATGGTTGGTAAATCGGCCAAGTCGGCTTCATAAGGTGACTCGGATATGGAGAATGTACTGGTTGGCGACACATCTCGAGTATCGTCTTCTGGTGAATGTAGTGACTGGCCATCGACTGCTTCATGAAAGATTGGCTGTATATCTTTCCAACAAAGATCAAGGACATACCGGCTGACATGTTCGATGAGTGATATTGATATTTGACGCGTCGAACAGTAATTGACACGTAGAATTCTAATTTTCAGGACTGTGTGAGGCCTTGAAAAGACCAAGGTCCGCAAGTGAAAGCCAGGTAGGAACAGCGGCCGAGTCGTCGATGAAAGTATCACAAGGCGAAGGGCGGCGGTGGCAATAAGCTCGCAAAGTTGTATTAACGGCAGTAGAAGTGAACTAGGAGTCAATGAAGACGACTAGCACAGCGAAATCCTGGAGGGTAACTGCAGAAAGGAAAGTCCGAGTCAAGAAGTTCACTGGCGGTAACTCGTGGGCTATGTATATAGGAAGACTTTTGAACTGTACAGTACTTTTCTTCCCATACCGAGTCCAAAAAAATCTTGAGATCTATCGATTATACCCATTTGGCATGTTATGTCATCGATGCTTCTATGGGAATGTTCTTTAGATTTTGCCAAGATTTCTGTCATTTTCTGTTTTGTCCTTTTTTTTCCTTTCTTCGTTTTCTTCACAATGCCTTTTTAGGAATCACGGTTTGCGAGCACATGTAACCAGGAAATCTCCGCGCGTCTCTTCCGTTACCTCAACATCTAATTCCAGCTTGTACGTTCTACAACTAGCTATTGCTGTCCGGAATATATCAAATGTTCAACAACATATCGCATGAAGTCCTCGGCTTCCAATCCAACACGAGTGAGCGCCTTGAAGGTGAATTCGAGAATCTGCAACTATTCCTTGAACCTTGAACTTCCAAGTACCTCTCATCAGCTCATTGTTGTTCACGAACATTACTTCTCAGCTGTATGTCTCATTTCCAGGGATACCAACAGCTTTGACATCAACAACTTCGTTGTACCTGTCTGCTCCGCTGATTTCGTGCGCCTTTCCGCTCGCCCAACCCTACGAGATCATCAAGAAATCTAGCCTGTCATTCAATCGCTTGGCTTGATGGTTGATGGTAAAGCTTTGAATAGCCATGAGCACACTAATTTCTGTAACAACAAGCAGTTTCACGGAATTTCAACCTTCTGTTCATCTCAGGTTCATTTCTCTCAGAAACAACTTCTCATGATTTCCCCCGATCTCTTCAATGCAGCCGGCCCACGAGAGGCGCGAGACTTTCTTGATACAGGCATCCTCCGGTAAACGGCGGTATGAATATTCGAGTACATGTTTTCCCAAAATCTTCCCTCTTCCCAATTCACCGGCACCTTGCTTTCCACCCGAAATGAGATTTCATACAAGGGACTCCAAAGTCCACAACCATCCACAGGTTCATAGAGGTTTTCTTATTACAGGGAAAATATGGGAAAAGGGCTGCGCTTTTCTGTACCACTCTGGATAGCTGCGCTTTTCTGTACTACTCCGGATAGCTCTTTCATTCGATGTTCGTTTTGCTCCCTCGCACGGTAGCACACGACCAGCTACGACTAGTGAGAGTAGGAATGCCTTCATCGTAAAACGTCACATATTTGCCAATACACCTTACCTTGGCTTTTGCGCTGGCCGTCGGGTCTATCGTTTGCGAAAATCTCAAATCTCTGTTTTTTTTTTCCGTTGCGGATCGACACATCTTGATCGCAGGATCGTCGTTCAACGCTCCAACCCCTTAACTCCGACCCCTTCAATCTTCAATCTTCAATGTCTTTTTCACGGTCTCTAATGAGTTCTCTTTGTTTCAGCATCTATTTTCCCCCAGCCCATCGCAAGCTGGCTTTTATAACTGCTCAGGATTGACTGAACCTGGTTGAAGCTTCGTCAAAGACTCGAAGCCCGAACCTGCCCCCAACGGAGCGGGAATAGAGAAAGACGACGTCGGATATATCCGACCCGCCCACTCTCGGAGACGGTATCTATATCTTCCCAACATCCCTGTACTAGCCTATAGTTCCCATCTTATGGACTTACGAAGTCGCCTTGGATTCACACGTAGTACTTCCAGAATCCAGACTTTCGTATTGCATTCGGCAGAAGGTATGTACATATTTCTATGTGTCGCTGGTATGTTGCTGTTATGTTTCGCTCAGAAATCACACAACAACCTTAATTTCTTTTCTTCTCCGCAGACTCAATATTGATGCGCACTGTCGTCCCTTTCCCTACCAATTTGTGATATGTAAAGATACTCAGGTTCAAGCAAATACATAGTAAGTTTCTCTGCCCTTTCTCGTCTTCGGTGTTCTCAATAAATTCAAGCCTTGTTCGATCAGCCCCATGTCCATGTGCGGCATACAAGCAGCAATACACGCGGTAAGCATGAAATCATGCGGTAATCTACTACGCGGAGTCTTCGATTGTTTTGATCTTGGGTGTCCTCCTTTACAAACTGCAGACGCGACTCTCGCGGCACACAAATATACAGTATATACGAATACTCAACGTCATCAGACGCAATTCGAGCCATTTGGGTTTTGCCATTTGGTTTTTTATGGTAAGATTATCATTCCTTACATATATACTCCTTCCTTTTTGTTCAACTCGTTACAAAAAATCGACTGGATGATTCAACACTTCTATCCATGAAATCAAAAATTAGATCTCTCCCTCCCTCTCTCTCAATATCTCAACAATCTATCCAGCATCAACGTTGGGACATTGACTGACATCGATTTGAATTCCTTCAACATCAGAGGTGCAGCAGAACAAATCCTGACTTGACAGTACCGGAAGAATGGCTTTCAATATGTCTGTACCCAATTTTCTCGTCTTCCCTCCCCCACGTCTAGCCTTGTTTGGTTGCGGAGCGAGTTTCATCTACATTATACCCACTCAATCGCACGTCTGTCTTCAAGTGAGTGCGCCACAGGTCCGAAGATCGTTGCAAGCAACCTCCAGGACGTTTGGCGAATACTAAATGACGTATCATGGCATAGTCACAGAACGCTTTCGAAAGAGTGCCAGCATGAATACAATCTTTAATCAAGTATTACGACTCGGTCTGTTTTCAATCTTTGAAGTTGACGCTCCCTTGACTCCAGTCAGACCACAATTTATGCAGACTCTTGGCTCCGCTCGTTATTGAGACGCTCAGAACGGCACCTCCGCGCGCCAAGTAGAGCAAACCACAGTAAACATGACTTTGTATTCGCTTCCTACTTCATTTCCGGCCGTTACCACTGAGCAGCAGGTTGACGCTATTCGTCCTTCTCCCTTCTCCCTTCCCCCCTCCTTCCAAATCTTCCGTTAAAGGTGGGATAGCTTTATGCGTCATGATCTTATGGATAGTTCCGAGGCTTTGACATTCTTCAAGTTTCTCAGTGGACAAAGATAGTTCAAGACTAGTTTAAATCATCCTGTCCGTCGTTTGCATAATTAATTATGAGTTTCTCAAATAACGGTCCAATCCCACGTTCAAATCTCGTCGCACTCTATCTTCGTCCAACTTTCTGCGCTGCGTAACCACCGTGGTTTGAGTAGTAACTCTACGCTGAACAGATTGTGATTCTTCCATTTCAGATGATTGATCCTAGTAGAGTTCAAATTGTCCGTGTAACTGGACCAAAGTACTCTGTCGTAAGTATTAGCGCTATCGAAAATGATATCATCTCGGTGATTGTGTCTATGCGTTGGCCACGAATAGTGCAAATGGTCGGTTGTCCGCGAGTATCTTCAATGGTGTCTGTTATCCTCAATAGAACTGTGAACAATGCGCCGCTGCCAGTGCCGGACCTTCTCGATTTGCAGACTTCCAGCGCTCCAGATATTGGGTATCTCGGGCATTGGAGGCAAATACTAACCTGAGTTACTGCTAACGGTTTTGAACATTTCAAGTCAAAGTGCTGATTGAGTTGTGGATCAAGCCTCGTGTTTGTGGAGAGGTCAACTTTTGGGTATGCTCGGCTCGAGCTACGAGGACGAAACATTCGAACGATAGGACAAGGCGTCCAACTCGCAGTGGACTTGAAGGCACAGTGTATTCTTATTTTGGATAAATGACTTCGAAAGCAAGATAAGAACTTCAAGAGCAGCCTTGGAGCTGTGACAACTTTGGAGCAAGTGAGAATTTTGGCCATAGCGAGTGATAAAATAACTTGGCTGCACACCGTGATAATCTGGCTTCGAAGAGCGAACTCCTTTATCTAATTCGAAAGTTGAGGATTGTTCCGTGCATAGGAGTAAAAAACTAAGGAAAGGAGCAGCCTCTATCTCCGCTCCGCTATACTGGATGAGATATGGAATGTTGTCCGACAGAAACAGATAACGATACTAATTAATCTCCGTCTCAAGTTGATACCGGGTGTTCTGAAAACCTGAGATAGCTGAGCGTTTCGATCCGATGCGTAAACAATGACCTACAAGGGTCGCTAGTGACAAATCATCGACAACTCAGCAATATAAGGCATCTATTTGCCTCTATCCTGTGTAACTTGGGTGAAAGCTGAGAAAGGCCAGGTCTGGCCAGAGACTAGCTGCAGTGTTCTGCCGGATGAGAAAGCATCAAGTCCAATACCTCATTCGAAGCAGCTTCAGGAACCCCAACCTCTACCCGCAACAGCTAGTATGAGCCTTCTATACTTCGACAAACGAGATGGGCGCTCAATTACATAGAAAACAGTTGGCAGTGGTGCTGAGTTGCAAATAACGGGACGTAAAGTCAAAAAAAAATGTATCCGATTGTCAGCGTCGGCCCAGAAATGTGGTTCGGAACTCTTTCAGAACCGGGAGACAACTGGGGATCTCGGAGTCAGACTGCTGTCGTATTGAGCCATCCATTCTGGAACCTGCAATATGTGAAAGTGTCGATCCCTCTGGAGGATGAAGATGTGAAAAAAAACCTAGCCATATGATCACAAGATTCGCTTTCTTCAGCATTGAAGTTCAACGGATGGTGTACTGTGGACTTGACAATCCACTGATTTCACACAGTAGAACGAAGTAATACTGCGATTGTTCTTGGACGTTTAGCGGACCACCAAATGGAACAGTCATTATCCCGCGCCTGCCAAATCCGGATAGTTATAGTGAGAAAAATCGGACCCAGGCAGACGTTTGCTGCGAAACTACAGCAAATTCATTTAGGCTAAATTCACAAGCATATCAATTTATGTACTCTCCATGACTGACCTAGTAGCGTTTACGAGGCGACAGTTCTAACGGAGCTTTGCAATCGTACTTTCCGAGAGTATTTCCTCTCTGCATTTATGTTTTGAATTGCCCGTCAGTTTTTTTTTTGGTCACATTGTTAGAAAGTGGGTCCAGTGGTGAGAAATTTTGGTGAGAAATTTTAGAACGAGAAGTAGGGTAGCTTCCCGAGGTGGTTGCTATTGGTTCGGATGGTATTGTTGAATACCGCTGCGGCTTGAATGATGCCTTTTGTAGATCCCGAAAGAGGTTCTTGACAAGTCGAATTGAGGCTATGATTCTGAATAATAGTATCGAGCATTGTAGGAGTTCGACTTGAAGAAGATATTGAAACTCCGACTGCTCAGAAGTCATAGGCTCTGAGTCTGAGTCACGCAGTCCATCTTGTGTCATCGTGCTCGTTGACAGATTGACATACTCAAGGCCTTGGAAATTATACTGGGTAAATTCGCTGAGCAGGTATCGAGCTGTGAATCTCAATCTTACATTATCTTTTTTTCTTCCCCTCAAAAGTCATGGTTTTGCTAAACAGTGATGTGCTTTATGCTTCCTATTTGCTTGACATAACGAGAATCTGTGATACAAAATACTATGGTTGATATAATGAAACTCAGTGCATGGCGGCATAAATTCAAGTAATTATAATAACATGATTGTCGAAAAATTGCATAGAATGTGAGTACCCATGGAATCAATATTGTGGAATAATTTCTGTTGGAGTGCAAAATAACGAGTATCTGACACCAGGAGGGCAAGGCTGTAGCTGCTTCCCCATCAACTGAGGAGTCGACCCGATAGATACGTTATTCGAGGAGGAGTCTGAGCCTTGACTGGATGTTGCCTCCTGAATACTTGAACTCAAGCTCTGCGACCCTTCCCCCGTGTGATTTGTTTCTGGAGAGCATGGACCTCCCGCCTCGCAATCCTCCATGTCGGTGTCTCCGCTGACATGACTATCCGAGCCACAGTCATCCTTCATCACGGTATCGTTACTCGCGCCTCCCATTAACATAAGAGGAGCATTTGGCCCTTGTCCGTTTTGGAGTCCTTCCGTCATCATCCTATCATACCACTGGTAGGCAAGATTACGCTGGTGCATCGTCGCCTTGGTTTGCTCGTGGTAAGCTTCGTCCGCGCGCTGGACGAGAGCCGCGTGCTGTTGCGCATGAATCTGCGACATCACCCCCGCGGGCAAGACTGTTTCTCGACGCAAAGAATTGCCGAACCGAGTCCAGCCTGTCTTCGAGCCGACAGGGCCGGCAGCAGCTGAATTTTCGAGCAGTTCAAGGGAGGAAAGGAGGGATTCCGGGGAAATGAACCGGTTTACAACGCTCTCTGCGGGCGTCTTTGGGTGTGCTATGGATTCCATCGAAGATTCGCCGTCTGTGAGCATAGGAGTGGCAGGCCTGCGAACAGATTTCCTCTGGCTAGCCCGCCCGCCCTGTTTGGGATGACTTTGACTTGAACTAGGTCTGGATTGTTTAGACCGACTGATAGCTGCATGCTTGCGGACACTGTGTTTCCCGATCGAAGTCGGACTGTTAATGACTGGGGAAGTGATTGCGGTAGACGTAAATGCAGCGGCACGCTTGGCTTGGGCACGGGTAATGGCGACCATTTCTAGATCAATGCGAGGAAAGTCTGTTTTCTTCGATGTGGGTGTTGGATAGAGAATAAAACTCATGCACTTGCCCTTTATCCCTTTCAACAGGCAAGAGCTTGGACATTCCGAAAATCGGGATTTGCTTTGGCCTTTGACTTTGTGGTCATGAACGCCCTTTGTTCTTTCGCTTGAGTCCAAGCCGCCATGACCATAAAAGGGGTTTTAGGTCTTCATTGTTCACTTTGTACCATTGTGAAACTACAGGTCGCTCGTTGTACGCGCTGATGTCGACAGCTATGACGATCAAGTCTTTTTTTGACCTGCTTTCTTCGTGCTTGTTGAGCACCGACGGACCTTTCTTCCCTCGCCCCGGGAAGATTCGGTGAGCCTCGTGGAAAGTTTAATAGACCCTGCGCTGGAAGCATGGTATTCTGAGAGCTCTTTTCCCACAAAGTATCATTAACAAAGCTAAGCTAACAAAATCCCGCATTGTGTTGCTTTGTGCACTTATTTGGGACCCTTTTTACCTTATTTTCGAACAATCTGGGGCGAAAATATCAGCCCCCCCGTTCCTTGCCAGGGTATGTTATGATCCCTAATCCTTGCAAGTTCCTCTCACCCACATATGGACAGAAACGAAGCTCTCATTAAGACACCTCCGGGACCGAAAATAATCGTGAAATCAATGAATCTGCCAGCGATGTGCGCCCAAGTTTGGATTCAGCCCTACAAGAGCCGTCAATATATTAAAAAAGAGCGTAAATATGTCGGGGATTGTATATCGAATTAGCTTCGCCCTTTTGGTGGTAGCATAAATAGCAATCGCAAGCAGACCTCCAAAGATCTAACTACCACAAAATGGCTTGCTACGTGTTTCCCAGCAGATAAATACCAAGCAAAGAACTTAAACACCTAAATGTAAGAGGATAGAGACTGAGTACTGGGGCCTCACTTCCGTGTTGATGTATCGACGGCCTTCCAGCCTTTGAGCAAGGTTCGTTGGATACTGTGCGAACCAGGTTGACTGTCAGGACCATGTTCGGAGTGGGTGTACTCTTCATTGGCTCGGATCAGTTCTTGTGCAGTACGTCGATCGGCAGGAGCGAAAGGCTGAAATCCCATTAGTTGTCGAATGGATCGCAAACTCAAAAAACTATGTACCTGGTTCCATGGCCCGAAAACGTATGCAGAAGGATCGGGGTTAGGGTGCTAGGCAATCATGAATAAGCCTGGGTATCTACAGATCAAATCGAGACTCACAGCGGTAATTTCATGCAGTTCTCTCTGAATCATGTAACAGAAGTCATCAAGGTCTGTAGATTGTACCATTAGCACGCGATCCATCTGTTTTTACCTGATAGAGCATACCCAAATCGTTGAGGTCATAATTGAAGGGATTCTCACTGCGTTATACACATTAATAACTGGGCAATTGAGCTAAATGAAGAAACGCACATTTCTTGACCGATCTCGAGGAACCCAAGGTACAGGAACGTAGCGAAGGCAGTCCCTGGAATTGTCAACCAACCAAAGGTCGTCACGATCTGGAACTATATAATATTCCAGGTCAAACTTTTCCAGAGGACTTCAGTGTTGCGAACTTACCGGTAGCGCCAGAAGATATATCCTAGAAGAATATCATATCATCATTGAGAGAAAGGGCAGTTTGTACGAAAATATCCAACGCACCAGATAGAGATACGGAGGTGAGCCTGGTAAGCAAATGGAAGTGGGGTATCCGCAATACGTTCTAAGTTGCTGAGAGTGTCCTGGATACTATTGATCACACCGACAAGAGTTCCAGCAACAGGAGCAGGGATATTTCCGGCCCTAATCATGACATTGGCGTAGCTATACGAGAAGGTCAGTATGTCTACGTTCTTCAAAGAGGGCGTGCTTACTTCATCAGGAAAAGTGAAATCTCCACAGGTACATTGCTGTCGCAAGGCTTAGGCTTGCGCTTCTTTCCCATGACTGCACGCATATCCACATCCTGACTGCCTGAAGGGATGGGGATGAGTATGGATAATTGCTGGGAATTCAATGAATCTATACCTGGGCTTTTCCTGAACGGCTTCGCGATCAGCTTGAAGATCTTCAAGAAGGGGAAATAATCGGTGAAACCCGCCCGTGGTGGATTTTTGGAAGGCTTAAGAGGGCGATGGACCTCAACAATAGGCAAAACCTTCTCGGGGTCGAAGGTCTTGTGTTGCTTGCGAAGAGAACCAAAAAAGGTCGACGGTGTTTCCTCCTTATAATTTGAAGTCATGGTATTCGTGGAGTTGCTCCTAGAACCAGGAACGCGCTGTGATTTGTGTTCGAGTGGATATTCGCCGTCTTCAGATGCATGCCACATGGGAAGCAAGTCATGCTCCGAGTTTCCTCCGTTTGCGTATCGAGGCAAAAAGCAAACCAAAGGATAAAGATCCTGGTAGTACACGCCAGATTCGCCGCGAAGGTAATGCTAGGAAAGAAATGATCAGTTAGACGATGATTTTAGCAGCAGCTTGAAGTCGAGCGCACCTTGATGGAAACAGAAAGGGCTTGCACCTGTGCAACAGATGTAATAGCGAAATCAGTTTCATGGATTGCCCAAAGGATCAGGCAGCATTGCGCACGAGATTAATCATAGACTTCTTTTCGATGATACATTCCAACTGTGTCGGGGCGCGACCGCCAGGAGGGGCGGGCCTATCATTGGAGATGTGGATCCAAATCTAGGTTTATCTTAGTTTCGGTGTAGCAATGAAATTCCAGAAAACGCACTGTCATAGCCAAAGTCCTAGAATAAGTCCCAATATTTGTCCACATCTTCCGACCATCTGAGTACCTATACTCAAATTCTATGACCGTTTTGCAGAGTATAATTGCGGAACGAACCTTTCGTATGCGGAAGAAGTTCGAAAAGAAATGACGAGACCGAGAACGGTACCCAGCACACCAAGCAAACCGTTATTCAAAGCTAGCTCATGGCTGGTGAGTTGTGAGATTGCGGCTACCACTGCAGGTGGGGTTAGCATTGAATTCAAATAAAGACAAGTGAATGTGTCCTACTCGTCGCTACTGCTGTAAAAAACAAGGTCTCTGGCCAGATGTCATTGATAACAGTAGCCAGAAACTTTTTCCTCAGCGACATTCCACCGGAATACATAGGGTTTGAAGCAACCATCTTGAAGAGGTCGTTGTTAGGGAAGAAGAGGAAAAATAAAGGAGAGAACAGGCACAGTTTTCGCGCTTTTATGCGAGCGTAGAATTTAACACGAAACGTAAGGGTCTGGGCAATTGAATTCTGCGGAAGTTCAATGACCGCGAAGAGAGAAATGGGTCTTCACAAAGTGCAGCACGGCTGAAAATGAGAAAGAGATAGAAAACGAAGGGGAGGTTTGAAGTCAAACCACTGTGGATGTAAGTGAAGAAGAAGAGGGGGATAAAGGGAAAGTACAGTATTTGTTGTACACCCCAGCTGCCATTGAGCTCTGCCCAAAGATGATAATCAACTCCATTGACTGATCCCATGTAATAATAAATTTCCACCTTGCCCAAGTTTTTCATGATTTTCAGCCTTAAAAACGAACTGAATAACTGCACCAGTGTCTTCAGGGTTAGACCAGTCAGCATCACTGACCCCACGACCCATTTTAAGAGAGATATAGAGGATTAAGACACGTTGGCACGTTGAGAAGGAGAAACGAAAAAAATCGTCACACTAAGTCACACGGGCCGGTCACGTTCCGGCAGTTTTGCACAGCCGTAAAGTAAATCTAAATCATAAATCATAAATCTAAATTCGCCGCCGAACTGGCTCTTATTATATATTTATTGGCACATCAAGGGAATCAAGATCTTAGAAATGATGGAATTTGAGGCAATGCAACAAATGCAACAAAGGCCGGAATTTCACTGAGTCCTCGTACAGTCTTCATATGGGTTCAAATTTAGGTGCATGTCTTGAGCGTATAGATGAAAATGTTAGTTCTCGATAATGCTCTACTGGCCCTGTATCGGCCAATACTTTGGATAAAGCTTCAGCTCTGCTTAATGTAAGTGGATAACGTGATACCTACAACCTACAGTGGAGTTCGTGGAACGGCGCCCAACGTTTCGGACTTCAACTCACCTTCTGGAATCTGCATGTGTTACTATACGATGTGGCATTCAAATGATTCAATGATGTTGTTTCGCCTCACAGATATCGCCGACCTCGTCTGTGTACAGGACGGTGAGCTTTTTTTGTCGAGATTTGCGTTGACGGATTTTGAACCAGATCCGCCAGCTAATTTAACGGTTACCACGAAGGATTTTGACTTTGGGATACATAGTCTACCCGCCAACGTTGATATCCGTTTTACCTTGGAATAGAAGTTAGGATATAAGGATCACTATTCCATAGTATCTTGACCTTCCACTGCTCGTCTGGGGTCGTCAGTGTCATCCGCCAACAAATTTCTCGATGTGTCCATCTTCGATACAGCTCCTCGCAAACCCCCAATCCGGTTTCAAATGTCGGAAAGCTTGTGATTCACCAGCACTCGAACATTCGCGGTGGGATTACATTGACACGGAGAAGAAACTTCAAACTAGACATGACTATTTGATATATATTCCATGGCCGTGAGGTCCTACCATACTTGATTTCTTTACTTCATACAAAATTAGAAACGTGAACGAGAATAATTGGGTGAAGTACCTCCACGAGAATATTGAATTTGACCTACTAATGTTTTTATCTACAGAGAATTAGAACCGCCAAAAAATCAGCGTTAAGATGCTGAGTGGTACAGTCGTATTCAATTGGCTTCTTATTTCACTGGGCGATGCTCATCAAGCTTCCGACGAACGTCATAACCTAAAGGCAAGCAGACATGAAAACGTGAACATATGAATAACAGCAGATTTACTCACTAAACGCGGCCTCACGTCTACAATGTCTTCCGGTACCAAAAAGATCAACGCGTTCATCTTACGAGCAATAGAGATAGCCAGTTTCGCTACAAAAATCATGAGTGTTTGCACAACGTTTATGTGATAGTGCAAGTACCATTTGCTCTCCTTTCTTCATAGTCTCCATGCTCACCGACATCCACCACCAGCGCCGGATCAACGATGCCCGGCCTGATAGCCTCCAAAAGCGACAAAAAGAACAGTCCAGTTGTTATCGATGGATCTTTGAAGCTTCGAATAGTTTTGACAGAGGGATTCCCTTTCTGCGCGGTAGCATTAGCCCATTTGAGCATTTCTGTGTCAGATATGGGGCGCCCAGCCGATGAGGTTTTGGAGAGCGAAGTGAGTGTTTTAGTAATGCTCATTCTAAAGGGGAACAATTGTTAGAAGTAGTTGATGTGTAACAGGAATAAACGACGAGCGAAGAGACACGTACCGCATCAACTGCCACACCAGTCCTAACACCAATGTCTTCTGTCCATCCGTGATATCTGCACCCTGAATTCCGACTAGATGCATTCCGTGCGATTTTCCAATGTCCACGACATAATTGGTGTTTTCCACAGCCTTGAACCGTGAAAGTGTGCTTTGGTTGGGTTTTACACCTATATCCACATCCTCGTCCTCGCCGTCTCCGGACGGAGCCCATGATGCCTGACCGGCACCCTCCTTAGGCTTGGAGACACGTCGCCAAACAACGGAGCCAGGAGTTATCTTGTCAAAAGCTTGAAGAATAATCAAACCGTCTTTGAGATTCTCGAAGAGATTGAACACGCCCGGTTCTACTCCAAGGGAGTTAAGCCAAAGAGTGAACACACGCGCTTCACGCTCTCCTTCAGCGTCAAAGTCGTCGACAACACCGTAGTCTTTAGCTTCCTGCTCATCTAGCGGCTCCAATCCGGGGTGTGTGTTAAACAAGTTTGCGACAAAGGCCAAGTTCAATCGCGGATTACCAGAAACCAAAGACGACGGGGTAAGATACTTCCTACATCCAATGGCATCTGCGTTTTGCAGGACTTGTTCGGCTCGAGTACGTAGGTCGGTAGTTTGCAGCGGAGAAAGTGAACAGGAGGTGGGTTGTAACTGATGTAGAAGGACGGTATAATTCTCTCCATCCGAGACGTCTCTGCTGAAGTTGTTTACGCGACGTTTCCAGCCTGCCGCTTTGAGGTGGTAGTTGAACCATCTTAACAAGATCTGATCTGGCGTTAGTCGAAGGAGGTCGTCGATTGTCTCTCCTTCTTCGCAGAGCCGATATAGCTCCGGATGAAGTTTGATGTCTACCTGTGCTAGCAAACCTCTCCGGATAATCTGCCAAATTAGGCCAAGAATAAGATGTTCTCTCCCTTCTGCGATATCAGAAGAGCCGATATTGACAACGGAGCATCCGATGGCTTTCGCCGAAGTGATGACAATGTTGTTATTTTCAGTGATCTGAAAAGCGTTCAAAGGCTTACGCCCGGTTGATTTATTGAGAACACGAGTGTCGATGGTATCAGGAACAGAATCATTGATGAGTTTACAAAGGATGAGACCGTCTTTGCATTCATCGAATAGCTGCATGGTCGATGTGGGTATTGGATAGCGAGAACCAATGTCAGGGTCATTCTCTATAACCTATCCAAAGAGTTGGATGAAACAGATACGTCTTTCAGTGTTCGAATAACTCACCAAGTTGATATGATTTGTAAATTCTGAACGCTCATCCTCGTTGAGGGTGTGGCTGACATTGGCATTGGATCCCTGGACAGTGACCTTTCCTGCCTTGGCTGAAATACCTGACTTGGATTGTGTCCGTAGTTTAACATTGAGCTATGCAAGATTTGAGATGATCACAAGTCTAAGAACATTCTATGGCCACCGACCTCGACAAAATCTTCGAGTTCTACCTTTCCACTTGCATCCACGCTGACATGCTTCAATGTTTCTCTCGCATTGTCATAAGATTCCCCACTAGCTTGTAGAGATCGCAAGACTGCAGACTTATCGACGCGACCAGGTGTGTCAGTATGTATCGCGCTTCGTAGAATTAGCAACAAAAGAAGCTCGTCAGATTGGTCGATCTAGAAGAAATCAAGATGTGAAGAAGACTCACTTGAATCGATTTATCAGATCGAACATTTCATCTCGCGAAACTTCAGGGTATTTCTTTTGAAGTTTGAGTGCTTCCATGGTGGGTCGGGTTCAAGATTGTCAAAGTGGCTGTACCACCGAGGCTTTATACCGTGACATCATCCTATTTACTAAATTACTTTGAATGCGCAATTTACGCAGCGACATGGCGCAGCCAGCGGGAAACTACTGCAGAGTTCTGAACTGTCAGATTGCACAGACGAGACGACTGGCTGACTCGAAATTGGCTAAGCCGAGCTTATTGACAGTCCCTTGCAAAAAAAATCTGACTCTAAAAGCAGAAATCCCCACTGCCCACTGAAACGGCGACGTAAGTAAGGTGTTTCCAGCATCCACGATAAAGTGAGCACTTCAACTTGGTCATTTTTCATTGTTTGAAATACTTCTATACTGCTTGCATAGTCACGAAGCTCTGGACTACAGCTTCCCCAAATGGATTGGTCTGCAAAGCAAAGTCCCATTTCCTGACTCAAAATTTGACTGAGAAACGTGATGAAATTAATGAGCTCAATCGCGGATTGTACTTTTAACTTTACAGAAGACAAAAAATCTCCTACTAGTAATTGAAAAAGGATAGGAAGATATCGGACTTCATCGGCAAAGATCTTCCTTTCCCCATTAACAGTGCAGCCTGCTGAGTCTTGACATCATCACAGTGCAGCTTGAACGAACTACGCGTTCCACGTCAATGGCCAGCTCCAATTAGACCAGTCCATGCTGATACGACGAATAGATGCACGATCGCTGACTTTCCGCAAGGAAAGTGTTAGGCGATTAATCATTACAGATGTAAGTCTGCGGAAGATGAGTAGTGGCGGGAATGAATATACGGGATTCGCTCACATCATGCTAGGCCTAATCCAAGAGATTCGTTCAGATGACCCGAATATCATCTCAAGCCACAATTTAACTCACTGCGTATTCATAAATTTCAAGCCAGGCTTGATGACAGATCTCGTTAAGTCATTTTGGGACACAGCATTAGAAGAATATCTAGACTTACCCTCTCACGCAGGGTCAAAATTAACCAGATTATATTTCCTGACAATATTGCGCAGAAATAGAGTACACCATCCCTTTGGATCGTCGAGAGCAACGCCGAATTGGCTGGGCGGAACCTTGATTGTCCAAGACGCGTTGAGGAGTCGCCGCCCTCCGGCCAAATAGAGCACTCATAATCAACAGTGATGACAAGTGTAGTTAGAAACACGATACTGTCGAATACAATAGAGCACAGGAGATATGCCAGATCCATTTCCGGTTTCGAATATAGTATGCATACTAGGGCAAGAAATGAGCCACATGCGTAGTACACCTTCTATTCACAATCTAAACTCACCATGGAATTGATCAATGGGTATACCAGGCAAAGGCAAGCCCGAGTTCTGCTCAGGCTGGCTCATCGCATAAATCACGATAACGAACTGTGCAACCATGATGGCCCAGAGAATGAGAGTCAAGAAGCGGCGACCGGCTAATGCATTTACGCTGGAAAGGCACGATGTAAGTATGGGCTGTGAAGTAATGCAATGAAGTGCAAGAAATCAAATAGGCAATGTCAAACCCGCTCACCGAATCAACAGCACGGTCTCAGCAGGAAGAGTGACTGACAGCGTCTGGACCCACTCAACGATAGCGAAACGATTACATCTTGTCAAACACTCAATTTTGTATTAACACCTTTTCTCAACAAGAACGTACATCTAGAGTTAATCAGTGATAGCTTCTTCAAGAAGACATCTACATACCTCCATGGTCCATAGGGGAGAGAAATATGCTAGTTCACATAAAATCGGGTTTATGACGGAATCGATCTTGAGAATGAGCCTCACCAAACAAGGTTATAATACAGAACGCCATCGGAATGTATCTCGTCTGGATATTGCCATGAAATTGCTGGTGATAATGAAAAGCAATGAAAGCTTAACGCACAAGGAGGAACAAATAGAACACTGCCATGAACACCATCAACACTAGCCTAACACCATGAAGACCTGTTTGAACAGAGTTGCATACCATGTCCTTTCCTGGCGCCATTCCAGATGTACTCGTACTCCTCTTGCAAGGTAAGCATAAAGTCGTAAAAGAGAATAGTACAGCACGCAGTGTAGTACCACTTGAAGGCTTGCCTGTGATGCATAGATTTCAAGACGATAAACAAAGTGTGAAGTCATCACAACTCACAAGTCATGAGCAAGTGCCGTCACATCCTCCAGACTTGTCGCCAGGCTCTCGACGCCCATGGGCTAGTGGTTGAGCTATAGCTTATGCTCTCCCGCTGTAAAGAATTAGACAGGTATGGTGAAGGAAAAGAAACGCGAAGCCGGGTTATCATAGCGTTAATTTCTATATCTATATATGTCGGAGTCGTTGATAATAAGTACCAGATTAGTGCGATCTGTCAAAATTTCCGGGAGCAACCCAGTTTCAGATCTCCGAACCCAGACTGGGTGTTCAGGCCGGATTGTTGTATGTACTGCTGAGTGACTTCAAGTAAACCGAGCTCGATGTTGACAGCATCTCGGGCGAGGGCTGATTGGTGGATGTTCATGTTTCATACCAACTGAGGCGAGAAACGGCATTCGCAACGGACACCAGACGACAAAAAGTGGCGGACAGCGTCGAAAATCAGCGAATGTCCGCATGGTGACCCAGTGGCAATCTGTGATGAATTGGATTTCAGGTTCCATTTATTGTATAAATGTGCTTGAACTGCCATAGGACGAGTTCCCGAATGGCTTGAAGCAACATTGAACGCGGGTAGCGATAAGCACATGCTGTATGCATTCAGGTTGCAATACAATGCATGTTATGAACAAATTAACTGATAACGCAAGCATTGAGTTGATGTTCTAACACCATTTCGATCCGCGATTCGTTCTAGCGATCTAAAAAAGAGATATTAAACATTCGACTGATGTTAAGGATGCCCTAGTTTAGTGGTTGTGATAAAACAGCTGCGAGTGGTCGGCATAGTCCAAGAGCTGGACCAAGATCAATATTAGCTGTCCTGTTGAGTTTCTAGAATGATGCTGAAGATAGATCAGCGGGAATGAAAATTCAGCCAAGGTGCGAGCATAGTAACCAAGTAACTCCACAGCTTACATACTTCTCAGCGCCTATTATCCTTCAGGCATTGCAATGGGACTCTTCAGTTGGTTAAGGGACCTACTTGACCCTAATTTCGACAACCCACGTCCTCATCAGCAACCATTCTATCTTCAACCCGAAAGTAGCACCGACGCAGAGGTAGCTCCTCCAGCTTATACTGCTGCTCCAATCGAATCGTTTGGTCATTCTCGTATCACCTTTCAAGGAACGCCTGGATTCCCTGCCGAACTTGCGACCGGTTCTTCGCCATGTTTCGACCTTGACGGTATCTCTCCTGTGTTCTTTGGGTATGGCTCAACTTTGGTGACATCGTATATTCGTCCTAATTCACTGTTCATCTTGACTTAGTTCCGCGCATTTTGCCGACTCTTCTATTCACCCATGCAAAATTGTACCTGCGCTTAGCCCAAGTGCATGTCGCGTACCCTACGGTGGTAAAGAGTATCACCACGACAAAGCATACACCCTTCTTCCATTCAATCCAGAGACTATGGAGCTTGTTCCCACATCTGGAGGACGTGTTCCGAAGGGAAAAAGGCCAATAGTGGGTGGACATGAGAGGGATAAAAATATCAAACTCTTTCATGCTGTTGCAAATGTGTCGGTTCGTGGCAGGATAGTGAGAGTTCCTGGAAAAACTGCACCCCATCTGTGAGTTACGCTCTTTTCTCTCCGCTCAGATTCTTACAATTTCTCATAGCTCTGGTTGTAACTTTGCTTGGGGAGGAATAGAGCGAGTTTTTCAAAGCAATTATGAAATACTGTGAGATCTCGTCGTTTTTCTTACTGTTGACCCCCTAATACCTTTACAGCTGTTGGAAAGAAGGTTATTCCGAAAGTTTCAATCTTGCAGCAGGGAAATACGAAGCATCGCCGAAATTTACGTCGGATTCGTGGAAGCGCTAGTAATCCTGAACAGCCTTAATCTTTTGGATAATCATGTAATCGATCCCTACTATATATTGACCATATTTTCTTCAATGCACATGTATACATCAGTACTCAATCGCTGTCAGACTCTATCTTGACTTGCTCGCTTCCGACGAGGCTCGAGCCCACGTGGCATGTCAAAGCTGGTTATATCGTCTCCTAGCTTTCCTGATCCTACGTCCAACTTCAAGTTTGCTTCAGTAGATATGTTTCCTGTACCCGACTCTATCGAGTTCAAGTCATCTGCAAGTGGAACCATCATCAAAGTTTTCATTGGGTTACAGCTCTCTGGCGCTATCGGGATGGCTGTCATTCTCTTCACTGCTATCATTTCCCAAAAAGTCAAGCGATTGGCAACATGGTATATGTTCTGCGCATCTTGGACTATCTCGTGTCTCTCCTACACTTTGCTATTTTTTGCTGGCCAAATTCACCTGCCTGAGCCGGAAAAATCAATCTGTGTCATTCAAGCGGCATTGATGTATTCTGTTCCTACCTTGTGCGTTATTGAGCGGTGTCACCTAATGAGAGGCTCATCGGATGCTTCCCGGATGCTCTTCAGGACGGCTTCAAGCACGCTGACCCTTCTTGTTCACGTATTTATTAGCCCCACCTTTCCCTCGATGTTTCTCACTAATGCGTTTTTCTTTCTTCAGTCATGGTACAACGTTCATTTTGGCTTATCAAGGCCACCTCTAGAATCAAATAGACGCGTCATTGCAACCGTAAGGGATACAACTACCCGTCTACAACATGACTAGTCTTATTGTCAACTCTTCAACTCTTGGAATAGATGCTCCTCGCGCCAGTTCTTTTGTGGATCCTATTGCTGATTGGCTTCATTTCCGTGCGTGATCGCTAATTTTATTGCTCTTTCTTCCGCTGAGACCCTTCATGATTGTTTAGCTGGGTATCAAAAATCCATCCTTGGTACATAACTTTGGTCTATACTGTACCTTCATGCAACTTCTGCCGTGAGCGAATCCGAATGTTGCTCCTGAGATTACATGCCTACTCTCATTAGGGCCAAAATATCGTCTCTATTTGTCATCATAACCACGTTCTCTACCATCCCTGTTCAAGGTGCATATACTTGCATATTTTCCTCCCGAAACATATCTACAACGGGAACTTCATTCACCCTTCAGTTTCTCTTGGAATATCCTTATGCAGAAACATCGACCGTAGAAACACCAGCAGCACGATGTCCACACAGACTGTGAAGATGGTGGTCCGCGTGTTCACGTTTAGTTTTCTCATCCTTATCGGATTTGTGTATGTTATCCGTGATTCAGGAAAAAAGAAACACTAATCGTGTCTGTACATTAGTGAAGGACTCATACATCTTGTCACTCCGTATCGCAACACTGTGGTGGATATGATCATGGCATTTTGTGAGATGATTTTCAAGTTCCGTTTCTTCGTACAGTCAGGATGAACCCGAGTCCCTCAGTGCCTGTGTCCGGCGTATTGATATTTGGAATTCAGAAAGTGAGTAACCTACTCCACTCCGAAGTCTAAAATATGCGCCTATTCCTGCGCTATTGACTGTCGTACTCACACTGCTTTCTTTAGGACCTGTTCCAATCATGGTTCGCCTGGACAAGAATATCATGTTACTTACTAAGAAGCAAGATGGAAGAAGTTGCCCCTGCCTCGACATCCATGAATCCCTCTCAAAAGTGAAAGCAAAAATGTGGAACAGCAGATATGAGATTTGAGTCTTCGACTAGACCATTACATATTGTTTTTCAATCGTGAATTTTTTGTTTGTTGGTGCAAATTCTGTCTCTTCTGCTCCTTACCATGTACATTACCCAAGATGTTCTAGGTGTTTGAACAACATCTGTACTTCAATCAATAATTTCAGGTTAAACAGCTGCATTCTGAAATTGCTCGTGCGATTACAAAGACTACGCTTTGGGATCAACGATTAACCATCAAATGTTACCAATATTGCTTGTGTGGCAGGGATATCAAGTCCATCCCCAGTGTTAATGGTTTCCACTGAAAGCATCCCGCTGACTAACGCATCGGAAGTTTCGTATGTCTGTCCACCCCAGGTAAGTCCGCTCGTATCGTCTGCGTGTCTGACAACAATCTGTCAAATTACTGCTCGATGGATTGAAAAGTATGCTTTACCCGATTTCTAAACGCTTCACTGTCATACGAGAGGGTGACTGTCCCGTACCGCTAAAATCTAAGTCAAGGTGAATGCTCGTTCGATTGGTCCCTGAGCTGGTGAAAAACCCCTCAGAATTGATGAACAACGTCTTGGAAAGCTGTCCTTCGTTAGAATAGAAAGCGTATCCAGACATAGTGTCACTGTCCAGTGAAAGCTCTGAGACAGAAGTGCCTCCGGCCTTTCCTATAGCTTCCGCAGCTACAATAGCGCCATAGTAAGCTGGCTGAATATGTGGTGGGAGTGGTTCGGGCAAGGGAGTTCCGTCGTCAATTGACGTGTTGAGTGTGACGGGTTGAATCTAGGTCAAAGATAAATGAATTGTTGAACCCCGAAGCATAAGGGATGAGCAACTCACAAAATTATATTTGTATCCTACTCCTTCATGGAAAT
The DNA here is from genome assembly GCA_027886635.1 of Lentinula boryana. Taxonomy (NCBI): domain Eukaryota; kingdom Fungi; phylum Basidiomycota; class Agaricomycetes; order Agaricales; family Omphalotaceae; genus Lentinula; species Lentinula boryana. The sequence continues at coordinate 136,929 of MU790530.1, forward strand.
AGAGCCTTTCTATGCCCAAAGAAGAACTAGGAAAGCCGTCAAATTATCTGTCGAATGTGATTGCCAAAGAACAAATTCACGCGAAAAAGGCATAATCCAAAGCCCATAATGCAGCTCCTGATTAAACACAGACAATCAAGATTTACTGAATGTTATTCTTGAAAGATAGTTCACGAACCGGCAGAGTCGGAAACATTGGCAGAACCCTGCAAACAGAAACATAGTTATGAAGGGGATGCCACTTAGAAAGAAGATATTGCTGACATGGTTGAAATAACTGTTCGTTTCTCCCAAGACGTAAGTCAAACTTTGAGCCTTGGTAGCAGTAATGTCAGGAATGAACTGAGAGAGATTTCCGCGAATGAAATTCTTCGACATCATATCTTGAATGCAAGCTCCTATGCTACCACAGCCCAGGCCGCTACCGCTGTATACGTGCTGGGAGATTCTGAAACCATGGCGAACCTGAGCTCCGAATTGGGCGAGCATACACAAACGAAGAAGACCTACGTGTCAATCAGCATGCCCGGAGCGGTAGCCAATATTCCATTATTGAAAAGCCCTTGAGGGGAGAATCCGTTCGTTGAGTGGTCTGAACCAGCAAAGGCACCTCCCCAGAATTTCGTCGTAGTATTCGCACTAATAGGCACAGTTGCTGAAACATTGGATGCGAAAGAAGTCCATCTATACGTAAAGATTGTGAGAGATGTTGTAGAGCGAGGTACTTTCACCTACTGCGGTACATATTGCGCAATGGTAAAATTTGCCGGCCTTCCTCCGTTAGATGTGTAGAGGTCTGCTTCATTACCTGTAGTGAGAACAGTGAGCACGTATAAAGATGGATGCAAGTCCTAGGTTTCACCTATTTCGATCGCGTCCAAGACAAGGCGACTCGAAGCAGGGAAGGAATTGAAAGCGTCGGCGATTGCTCCGGCCTCCAAAAATGCAGCTGTGAGATTGAGCGACTTAAAGTTGACCCCCCATGTGACGTGGGTACCTAGAAATGAGCGTCATTTCCTTCGTACTCCGGGAGGATGCGGAAACAGATTATACCTGGCAGAAGGTTTTGCGCTGCCAAATAGAAAGCCTCACCCACTACGACCGATGACGCTTCAGGGTAAGGTGTGGCAGCACTTGGGGGGGAGAAAGACAATTCAGTGAGCTAGTAGAACGTAGGCATAGAAAGCCCATGTTAATAAAGCGATAGGCATTATTTCAGGACGCGCACGTTCAGGCCAGGCTGAAAGTTGGTACGGTCTTCTGAGTCGGCTCCAATCCTGAACCTTGGAGGCTGACCAGTAAAGCTTGCTAGATTGCTGAGAGCATTCAGAACAAACTCGTTTTTGCCGGTGGTTCCGGCCCAGTCTGTCCAACGGTCCTGCTCTATAGAGAAAGAAATGTGCGAAGGGGATACAGAGGACGTATTGGAGAAGGCTCCTAATGGTACAGACACGCTAAGTGCATGCACCTGAATGGAAGCAGAAGCAATACAGGAGAGCAGAGCGTGTACCAACATAATAGTTGCTGTACGACTAACATGCAGAAAGACTCTTATAGGACGGTGAAATGAAGTATCAGGAGACCCATCACATTTTCATATGCACGGATGATCATGAGAGAAAGGCAAGCTTCTTGCTATCCATAGTTTGATGTTATTGTGGAGTTAGGTCTGATGACAAGCAGTTCTTGATTTGTATAACACAAAGTACTTTGCATTCAAATCGACGTGTAGTGCTAAGGTAGGGCGCAGGCCAAAGAATATCAGCAGTGTAGTAATTGAGAGTAAAGTTATATGTACTTCTCGACTCAATTTTGATCTCTTTTCCAGTGGTTCCTCCTCCCCAGTTGACAAAGTTGAGAGTACAAAGTCAACTTCAAGGGCGCATCTCCTCATCTTTCGATAGCGTGAGTCAAACGCGCTGCGTGACATTACCACGTGATGCGACGACAATAGTGACAATCGGCGCAGACCGGTCCTGAACTGTAACAATTGGACGCTCAAGTTGGTGAAGAGACGCGTAAATTTGCGTCGGACGAGGGAGGGGAGGAAAGGAACCCAACTCAGAGGTACGTGCTCTTGGGCCGAAGAGCTTTTCAGAACTCTCACTTGCGTTCAGATTCTGGGTTACCTTAATAAGTGATAATACATCGGGATAATAGTCATGCAAGAGGATATCGAGCTCCAGCCTCGATTCCAGTCCTTGTTCAAGTCAAATGAACCTCCCTCTCACTTGGATGTCCTGGCTATCTCACAGATACTCGAGGACCGACTGGCTCAGATCTTCGAACTGGGACAACAGCTGGCGAAACTGCGTACAGAAGTGCACGTGTACGAAAGCTTACTTTCGGGCATACGAAAACTTCCACCAGAACTCCTGACAGAAATCTTTGTACACTTGATTGCTCCAATTAATGAGCGCTACTATCGATATTCCATCTACTCTTGCTATCCTAGGGTAGATGCTTTGCATCAATCATCACCCATAGTTCTCAGCCACGTCTGTAGAAAATGGCGCTCTGTAGCATTATCTACTCCGCAATTATGGTCCACTATCTCGGTTCCTCATAGAACTCCTCTCGGATGCTTCAACTATGCCAACTTAGTCGAACGGTGTATCACTCACTCCCGAGTATCACCACTATACATCACCCTTGCGGTCCTTAACTCCACGAATGCGGAATTTCGTTCTCCCACAGCCAAAGGTCTGAGATTTTCAAGTGCCTTGGACACACTGGATAAATTCATGCCCGAAATATCCAGATGGCGATATTTTCATCTTGACCTTTTAACCACCCAAACTGTGCTGTCCGAGCGCAGTTTCCCTTCCCTTCCACTTAGCGGTGCGCCCAACTTGTACAAAATACTCTTCCGCACTTATTCGCCAAATTTTGACTCCTCGGAAGTATTATGGGCGTTAGAGCTTTTACGGGCATCCCCAAACCTTCATCACATATTATTTCTCGCACCAATCTCGAATCTTGTGGAGGCACCTTGGGTGCATTTGCAGCATTTTGAATCAAGGAATGGGATGCGGCTGAGAGACCTGTTTCTGATATTCGAAGGATGCCCCGCTCTCGAAAACTGCATCGCCTGTTTTGAGCTTGAAGACGAGGGTCCTTCTCTCCCATCATTTGGAGAGTCGGACCCAGTTATTGTACTATCTCAGTTGCGTAAGCTGCAACTTACGCACCTCCGGCAAGCGGAACTAATAGCAATACTCCAATGGCTCACAGCACCTTCTTTAACCGAACTCGTTTTCGCCGGACACCATGTATCAGATTCGTGGCCTGACGAGCTCTTTCGATCGTTCCTTGCGAGATCGGCATGTGAGCTCAATACTCTGTCGTTATCCCGTTTGTCCTACTCCGACGCGAATATAATGGATTATCTTCGACTTCCCAACGTTCATGACACACTGGAGCACTTGGTGCTAGACAAATGGAAAACACCCATTTCCCCAGAGTTGTTGAATTTTCTTACTTTCAAATTCTCCTCTGACTCGTCTGGGTCCTCGCCAGTTCTTCCGAAACTGAACGATGTAACATTCGCCATTCATGCGATTGTTCAGGCTGTCCGCTTGCGGGAGTTTTTTCTTTCGCGGTGGTATGAGGGTAGTCGGAATCATGTTCCATTTCCTGTTGCAGCTCTACAACGATTGGCGGTCACCCTCCTCGTTCCATACTTGCCGAATGCGACGGTATCGGGCGAACAGATACGACGTATATTCAGCAGAGTCGAAGACATGGTCGAGATAGACCTTGAGACTTACGTCGTTAACGGTGGACCGGACTATCCGGGGATTGAAAAACTAAAAAACTTCGATGAGATATGATATCTCAGGTTGCAGAACTAGATCTCAGGCAAACTATAGTAGTCGTCCATAATGTATAGAACATATATTAAGCAAACTACACTGGAATAGATCTCCTTCATGTCTATTTTCACTCAGATTCAACTACTATGGTTGTTAGGGATAGGATTTTTTTACCGATATTTTTAATAACTCAATGAAAACTTACCGGATTAAAAATCTGAGTGGACGGATCGATTC
>MU790531.1:0-140976 GCA_027886635.1 Lentinula boryana
CCATCATACAAGGTATCCTGAACGATTGCTCTCTTCAGAAATCCTCTATATTTTTGTTTAAATAGCCCACTCTCTATATAGAACAGGGTAATATAGATAGGGTAATTTCAACTCTGGTAACCTTGCCTCCATACGGACAGAATCCAGGATTCAACCAAGGAACTCAATAACCTAAGTCGGCCAAACTGTTTTGGAAGGCTGAAAAATGAGCCCGAGCTCAGCACCCAAGGGGCCATTACCCAATCTTCTTCTTTATTTTCTTGATCTCCGATCATTACGTACATCTTCCATTTCTCATGATCAAACTTTAAATTTGTAAATTTGCTCACAAAATATCACAAACCTCTTGGTCTATCACCGAAGCTTCTTATCACGAACCTCTCCGTCTAACACAGAAGCTTCGTGTCATGGAAGCTTCCTGTTTTAGGTTTTGCAAAGCCTCGGCGGGAAGCAACATTGCCTTCTTCGTAATTCGGTGAGTGACCAGGGCGCTGTTTCCATTTTTGTCAAGTCTTGGGCTGATGGGCTGAATCTATGATTGATAACAATTTCTTTATAAGACACCGAGGATTTCGTGTTGGACTTACAATTTTGCCCCCCATTCTTCCCTTCTAAAATGTCCTCTTCACAACATACCAACGTCGCAGGTACTCTTGCTTCAACTAAACCTTCTCAAATCGTCGATGAGGACGTGGTTGGCTCTGGAGATGAGGAAGAGGGTATGAGTTCCGGAGATGACATGGAGGATGAACTAGCTGCCCTTCTCAAAAAGCTCGCAGATTTGGACAGGCAAAAGGAGGAGAAAAGAGCAAGAAAAAAAGCGGAGGACGAAAAGAGAATCCGTGAGGAGCAGGAGCAAAAGAAGGCCTGGGAGGAATCGGAAATGAAGCCGCCTGTAGAGGCCGGCAAAAACGCTCGCGAGAGCAAGAGTCGTCACCTTGGCGTTGCTAGCAGTGCACAAGATTCAATCTCTGGGTACCAGGCCGATGAGCACGGTGAAAGTCCAACAACACGGAAGGTGTGGCTTTTCCCTATTTTTGTTCCATCTCACTGATCTTTCCTAGCGGTCATTCTCAAATGGCCCGGGCCTCGATGTCGCCGACGTCGAAATTAACAAAAAGAACACGCGGGTCAGCTCCCTCGGTGGAATTGCGGCCGACTTCACTCATTCCCTCTTTCTAGATTCATTCCATCAACGTCGAAGAGATTGAGGAATCTAATTCTGATGACATAGTGCAACGAGACTGTGAAAATTCTAACAAGAAATACTTGCGCTGTTACCCCCAACGCCGAGGCGGCCCGAGCTTGTTTCGCGCCCCCTGCAACAAAGCAAAGGTGAGGTGCACCTGGTTACCCCAAAGACAGATTACTCAAACGCAAGCTTCGTACCTGATCATTCCCAGTCCATAGCTGACTACCTCAATACTATCGTCCTTCAGAATAACAACCTTGTCACTCAAAACGACATGATCATTCACCATCTCCAAATCATTAGTGATTCCGTCCGGCAGTGATTCCGTCCGGCAGCACGAGAAGAGGGTCACCAAGTAAATTCTAAGTCCTTGGAAATGCATTTTATCAATTCGTAGTAGCTCCTGTCGGTCGAGTCGGGGAGAGTTTTAGATATTAGAGGGTGATAAGAGATGTGTGCATCGTCCACGGGTATCAGAGAGGATCAGAGACTAGATTCCATCCAGATCGATTGACTCACTATTCCTGATTCATAGTACCCTACGTTCTGGCTAGATTGAAACAAGTTTAATGAATGTTCTTGTTCGCATTCATGTGTACCATGACATAGTATCTGTGCTCTAACTCTGTGCTCTAACGGAAAGGCGTACCAATGGGAACTTCATCCTTTCGTACAAATGGGCATGTGGGTGGCTCCATGTCATTCCTCGATGGTCCTCAAAGCTCTTCGATATTCCTTCAAGCTATTTGACGCTTCTCGACGAGAACTTCGTGGTAGAGACAAGGTCATGGTAGAATTGAGTGTTGTGCTGGAAAGATGAGACGATCTAAGGAGTAGTTGCTTCGCATGAATCATGAAGGTTTGGACGACGTACCATTTGCAGTTCCCGGCACACCCAGTTCCTACCTCAACGCTTGCATCTTCCTCCCGCGACACGCCTCATTGATCACAATGCAAAGTCCTATGAATGATGTACGGTTAGGTTAGAATGAAGGACGAACGCCGTGGTTGCATACCTCATCGAAAACTCCTGCTGTACATCCGACAACGCTTCTCCGAGCACGATACATTTGACTATATGGAGTTTAATTGGATGTAACAATATTACAAGTCAAGAATCAAGTAGGATTAAGAAAGGTACTACCCGATCATGCTCGAACAATGCGTTTGAAGACGTGAAAACATTTACTACACAAGGATAAATTAGAAATCAGTCATTCACAAGTCAAAAGGCGCAAATGTACCGTTAGCAAAAAGTGAAAACCAAACGTTACCATGACGAGTCACATCGTCAACCTTCATACTGCTTGATACTGCTCCGTCGACCCATTCACCAGTCCGAAATACCAATCCAAGTTGGATGTCAGTTATTTCGGGATCAAACACGCGTACCAGATAGAGATACCACCATGTCGATGGTTTTGACCCTACCACTGCTCGAAACCACACGACTGTTCAAGGCGGGAGACGATCACAGCTGCGATCAAGTGTTGCTAGCCTGTCTCCCACCTCAAAGAGGAGGTATGCCTGTGATGGTTGAAATGAGAGATCTTAGGAATGGTTCCTCCTTCCGCTCCCACATAGGCGTAGTTGTAGTATTGTCGCTGGTGGTATAGTAGATTTGATAGCCACACGACTCGGATGACATCAAGGGCATACGGAGCTGGGCTCATAGGTATACTAGGCAACGACTGGGAAGGAAAGAAGCTGAGGTAGTCGTACTCATGTATAGAGCCTGAGCATGAGCATGTTTCACCGTTTGTAATACAGATATGGATATTGCTCCGGCTCTGGTCGCTCTGGAAGAGTAACGGCGTTTGTAAGGGAATATCTTGCTGTATCAATGACAGTGAGTATTATTTGATGTAGAGCCAACGAGAACGTACCATCATACTTGTTTTACCACAACAACGCAGCTGATCTGATCTTGGACAGTCCCATTGAAACCCTCGTCACCAACCGACCCATTCCCCTATCACTCTTCGTCCACTTCGGAAGATCAATACCAAGCTACCGACACCCTCTTAACAGAATCATGGTGGTCGAATGTACTCAGCCCGACTGATGAGGAGATGAAGATGTTGAGCAAGGTGGCCTTGTAATGCTATCAGAGAATTATGGTTTCATGTTTGGTCAGGCATTTATAATTGACCCGCTTACTACTGAAGACATTTACTAGGAAATATTTTCAGAATCTATTATCTTGTGTGTTTGAAAATAATTTGTTGTACAAAACTTATAGCCTATAGAGTCTAGGCGGGATATCATTCTCAACTCTTTGTCTTTGACCTTGGAAGGTCGCTATGATGTCAAGTCGAGGCAACTCGTTTACTAATAAAGTTCAACCGCAAACGTTTGTGGAAGCTCTTTGACTCGATCCAACACACAATCCTTAAAGGTTACAAATGCATCTTTGCACCACGTACATCCGTTTCCTACTAGTATGACTTCGAGCTGCAAAAATGTTCGATCCAGTTGCTCCGGGAACAAGGAGCTGGGCTTCGCAATTGCATCGTCGAGGAAGCATTTGAGCCTCCGAGTAATTTGCGTTTGTGGTTCCCTAGAGCATGGGTAGCTTTTGTTCTGGTCATGTTCAATGCTGGTCTCTATGACGAGTGCGAAACATTTCAAAAGGACTTTAACCCATCTGTCGCGGAATAGACACTAAGAAAGCAATTAGGCATAACAGAGGTATCTGCCTGGAGCGATTTACGCACGAATTCGCCAAACGCAGTGGGGGGTAGAATGGTGATCACCTCATCGAGCTCGATGTCAAGTAAGGTAGGGGTAAGTTCGGCCAACATCTTTTCCTTCCGGTACCTAACCGCGAATCTGAGTAATTCAACAGAGTGGAACAAAGTATGCTTCCTGCAGCAATGGACGATGACATGAGCTCAAGAAGATCAGGAAATTTCAGTCCATACACACCGAAGGCAGAACGTGCAATGGCTCATAGCATAAAACACTCCGTACTTCTCCGCTGCCTCTGCCACGCTTAACAACGCACTAAAGTCCAGCCTTTCCAAATCAGTCTCGTAATCCGGATACAGGAATTCGAACAGAATTTCTAGAACTTCTGCGGGCTCTGTCAACGTAAGAAAGTCGTTGTCCACTTTGGATTGAAGTAAACCTCCCGAAGTGACTTGAACGTTCATCTTGTGTAAACGAAATAGAACATTGTCGGAAGATATGACCGTGATTTCAGCGTCTTGGGCGTTGACTAGATTGGCATTTGTATCAGTTCCTGATTGACAATTCGTTGCGCGCGAGAAGACAGAAAGACAGTATGCAACTCACAGCGAGTCGATGTCCTTGGTGGCGTTGGAGGGGCGAATTGGGCATAGAGAACCTCTGCCGGCTCAGCGTTTCGCTTATCGGGAAACTCCTTGAATCGACTTTCATTCAACTCCTTCATAATCTCAAACGAGGTCGGACGCGGAGGAGGAAGAGGCTCTAAGGCAAAAGGAAAACTCATTGCAACCTGGGGTCGTGCGTTATAAGTAGAAGGTATGTAAGACAGGTCGCAAGATGTGTTTGGGTTAAGTTATTGCCGTTTGCATAATAGTTTGCGGGCCCGTATTTCACGTTAAAATTTGTATTTTGAGTACCAATCATCTGAGAGCGATATTTCAATGAATACTTGACATTTCTTGATGATTTTGGGTGCATTTCAATGCTCGAGACTGCGCTGAGGGCACCACGTAGCCAGATTCTCGAAGATATCATTTTTTTATATGGTCATCTTTGTGGTTGAATCTGACAGTGCGCGAACGATTGAGCTCGATCACATTAGTGTACAAGTATAAAAACTACATAGAAACCTTTCTCAGATATGTCTTGAGGGCATTCACTATGAAATTGCTGAACTCTCTTGGTTATGTGCGAAGTGTGTCTGCAAGTGACACCAACACCAATTCTGGAAGTTGTCACTCTTTCTCTGCTACCACGAACAGCAATTGTCAATGGGTAACAAAAAAACTGCCACAGCACGCGTTTCAGTCAAAAAGAGCCTTCCCAAGAGGAAGCCCCAACGTAAAAAGAATAGTCAGAGTGAGCCTGAAGGTGATTCAGCCCTTGAGCCTCCTAAGCCTCGTCCAAAACCACGAGCACTTCATCCAAATGCAAAACGAAGCTCTACAAATCCTGCGAAACACTTCTTGGGAGATACAGAAGCTGCTGAACTCCTCATGGGATTGCATGACCACAAAAATCTATCGCTTGCTGAGGAAATGATGCAACAGAAGCAAGTGGATGACTGGGTTTTGCGCCAGTTCGAGACTTCGAGTTCAAAGCCTGGTTTGTCCCCTCATTATCTTCATTAATTCATTATATAGATAACTCTGTTGTAACCAGACAGCACAGATCTAGATAGTGAACCACACAGTCCTATTCATCATCAGTCCTTGGTCCCTACCTCTCGAGCTCATACTTCCAAGGAGCTTACAGATGATTCCAGTGTTTCAGAAGAGTCGGCATCAGATGAAGCCTTTGACATAACATATGAGGTCGAGAGAGATAATGTATTGCATGACTTCTCCCTCACAAGTAGCGACTCCTTTGCTACCTTCTTACAAAATGCTGCCAGTGTGTTTGGTGTTTCTTCCACTCACCTTGGGTCCCTTGGATACATTCCTTCTTACTTACCAAAGTCTCCAAAGCCACTTCCTCGACTCATCAACTCTGATGAAACTTATGAGAAGATGATTGAGGGAATCGAGAGTTGGATTGAGGAAGCAAAAAGTAAAACAAAGGGTAAAAAGAAGATGAAAGCCTTTAGTATCCGGCTTATAGATACCTCGGGACCTACGATGAAAGAAAGCAGGAAGAAGGTACAATTTTTCTCTACATTTCAACAGCTCATTGACCCATTAACAGAGTACACAGGGGTCAAAAGCTACTGAATCAGTTCCTGCGCTGTCACCAGCCGGAAGTGAAGAAGCAATCTATAAGGAAATCGAGCAGGAACATGCATGTGACAAACACAGTGGCAAGACCTGTTTTGTATGCAGTAATGGTTCCCACTATCAGTACACAACAGATGACCTTTCATCGTGGGCAACACTTGTAGTAAGATTCTTGTCAATATTTCTATTCCATCACTCACAAATTCTGTTCAGAAAAATCGCCGAGCAGCTTACACAGAGCCTCCAGATCCCATTGTACGGAATATCGAGAAGAAAATGGGAATGCAATCTCAGATTAAATCCAGAATACGCACACCTCACGCACCACCTCCTGCAATGCCAAGTGGATGGAACATTCCATATCCCCCTGCGTCATTTATGTACAGTGCACCATCAATGCCTCCACCTGGTTATAACCCATTCTACTCTCCCTTTGGGCATCCCACCACAAGGCATTCTGATCATCTAGAAGCATCACCTACATCCTCACCAGTATCTACACCACCGAAGCGCCCTGCTATGCCCCGCATTTTGGAATGGCTTAGCTCGCTAGATGCTGATCAGGACCGTGGAAAGGATGAGTTGAACTATCAACAGTACAATGATATCTTGGTTTCAGAAGGAATCATCCGGTTGGATGACTTGGTCGATTTGGGAACAGCAGAAAAGCTTCAGAACGTTTTGGGATCAAATTGGGGGACAGCAAATCGGCTCATGAAGTATGCATGCAAAGATCACACAGATATTGTTAAACCAGGTTCTTCAAAAAAAGCCAAGTATCGAAATTAGATGCTACAGTGACCTTGATCTTGATACATGTACAGAAATCATAAGTAACCGCAATGATGAAACCATCCCTTTGCGCTATCTGCAGTCACAGAGTGGGCAGCTTCATATAAGTGTACATAAACCTCATCATCATCAACATCAAATCTATCCCGTCCAAGGACACCTGCACGTTGTACATAAGCTTTTATGGCTGAAAATGCAAGCTCTATGGGGTTGAAATCAGGGGAGTATGGAGGAAGAAACATCAGATTATAGCCTCTGCTTTCAATCAGCGCTCGGATGCTATCATCTTTGTGGATGCGTGCATTGTCCATGATGATGTATGTCCCTAGTTGCATTGTCTCATCCATGCGATCAAGAAGCCCGGAAATGAAGGATCGAAAGCGAAGCATAGTGAATGAACCCTCAATGACTCGAGAATAGATCATACCATCAATAGTGAGTGCAGGCAAAAGAGAATAGCGGCGACCACGGACAAAAAACCACTTTCTTTCAGCCTTGCGACCACGTAAAGCCCATGCATGTTTTCTGAGTGATGTTCGGCGGTCAAATGAGCTTTCATCAACAAAGACTGCTTTATGAGGTTGTACAAGCTGGCCAAATTGGAAACAAAATGTTGTGCGTCGGTGCTCATTCCGTTCAAGAGCAGTTTTAGAAAGCTAAGGGTATTTTCAGCATCCAAATCATACAAAATGCACATTGAACACACCTTCTTCATGGTATAGCCCCTTCTTTGAAGATAGCGCCAGATGGTTGAATCATTGACATCGATCCCACGACGCTGTCTCATTATTTGCCGTAATTCATCCAGATATCTATCCCGGTGTAGTTCAACTTGACCAACAAGGAACTCGGGGTTTTCTTCAGAAAATGAATGACTGAAGAAAGTAGATACTCACTGAAACATCATCGGCATTGAACATTCTCTGTGCCCCACGCATTTCCAACAGACTTTTAGTCCTTCTTGCATATCCTTTCTCTCGAAATTGAGAGAAAACATTCTGTATGGTTCGTTCAGAAATACCAGTGTACTGAGAAATTTTGGTGACTGAAAGCTGGTGTCCCATTTGTACCAAGGCTTCTCGCAAGTCATTAGAAAGTGGGTGGCCGCGAGTCATGATGGGAGAGAAAAAGATGGTAAGTGAAACCAACGCACTTGTGACAAATGCCAAGAAAGTAAATACCCATGGCCTTCCCCTTGTACGCTGCCCTCAAGACATATTTGAGAAAGGTTTCTATGTAGTTTTTATACTTGTACACTAATGTGATCGAGCTCAATCGTTCGCGCACTGTCAGATTCAACCACAAAGATGACCATATAAAAAAATGATATCTTCGAGAATCTGGCTACGTGGTGCCCTCAGCGCAGTCTCGAGCATTGAAATGCACCCAAAATCATCAAGAAATGTCAAGTATTCATTGAAATATCGCTCTCAGATGATTGGTACTCAAAATACAAATTTTAACGTGAAATACGGGCCCGCAAACTATTATGCAAACGGCAATAATGCGTGCGTTACGGAGTGCGATTTACATCGCTGTCCGACATCTAGCGCCCCTCGGCTGGGAAAAATGCCTTCACCGAGGTACTTATATCTATTCCGCAGAGCCATGGCTGATCGGAAAAGGAATCGATTTTGACAGGGAAAATGTATATTAGGCGTTTCAAAATCCATTGGACCGAGGACGTATAGCTATCAAGGGAGGAAAAGGAGATTATACAAACTTGGCTGAAGCAAGATTCTCTCTGAAAATACTATCTCGAACTAAAGTAAGAGGCGTTGACGTGTGAGTGGAATGAAATTTGAGAAGCTATGGAATAGCTTACCCGATTTCAGAGTAACAGCAGTTGCTTTGGTATCCTGCAAAACGTTTGATCAGTTGTGAGTTGGAGAAATAGAAGCAATGAGCGCACCGTTACAGAGGTGGTATATATATATGTCGTCCTTTGCGTAATTGAATATTTGATTGCAATATTTCGAAACCTGTCCTTGATAACTGAAAATCGGTCAGTCTTCGCCGCGAATCATTGTTGGAACGTTGACTTACACTTGACAATGGGCGTTATATCATTCGGTTGGTTCCCATATTCCCGCACGAAGTTGCGGAATTGGATCCCACTTCTCAGTTTTCGTTTCAGGATATCACACTTGTTCAGGAAGCACACCATCGTGGTATTCTGAAGAAGTCTCGACGTAGTTATTGCTTTCCACAATGCGACGGAATCATTGAGACGGTTGACAGAAGGATCCTCAAGGAGAACCTCGTCGAAACAGGAAATGGCTTGTATTTCATTGAGAACATTTGTGACAGCAAATCGGCTCAGAACACGTACGAGCAACTAGACAGAAATGAATATCATTATCAATAGACAAGGAAGATCGAGCGCACGGAATATAATAGCATTGACATCTTGAAAATAAGGTATCCAAGCACGGCGCTAAGAGAGAGTCTAAGTGACAAAGGAGGTCGAGTAACGAATCTATCCAACTTACCATGGTTCGAGACCCGCCTACATCATATAAAACCCACTCCCGCTTTGGCCTAGCATTCAAGTTCAATGCTGATACAAAACACAATCAGTAGGGGGAAACGAACGCTGGGCCTCGAGAATTACTGTTCGTTGTATCGACGAAGATACGGTATTCCTGGACTCCTACAGTTCTCAACCTCGAACGGACAACGTCATCGTCGGAGGGAAGATATGACAGTGATGCAATACGATCAATGTCGTTGAGAAAACTGGCAAACGTGTGAGTAAGGAAGTAAGACGCTGAGAGTGACAGAACTCACAAACCAGCATTGTTCTCCATCTCTATTTTACGCTTCTTGAGAACGTTTCGAACAGTTCCGCTCATCCATAAGATTTTCATATCCTCCTTACATCCAGCAAGAACATCTGTAGCACCCCCTTCAGCGGTCTCTTGCAGTTCAAAACTTGCTCTGGTCTTCCCTGATACACTCCGAGTTCGACCGTAGGTTAAAAATTCGGTCCATCTCAATCCCCGAACGACTATTTCTTCTCCTTGTATCCTCCGTCTCCGACTCTTTCGCAAACGAAGCATGTGCCTAGAGTCCGGAGATTCCAGGGAATGGGTATCCGTTCCTGGGTCGCTTTGAGTTTCCGGCATGTCATCCATGCTTGTGACCTCTTCTGTCGCGACACCGAGTCTCAGCTTCAAATCCATTTCAACGCGACGTAGAGGTGCAAGTTTCAAACGGTACAATTGAAGCTTCTGTATATCCTCTGCGGAAAGAGCTGACTGTGTCGATGGGTTGGGTTCTACTTCGTCGGGGATGGAAAGCATATCGACAGACCCTCTTGGCTGAGCAGGTGCGTCTAGGTCGTCGAGTTCTAGAGCTGTAGAGAGAGGCTCTCCGTCAATCTCGGCTTGGATGGCATCTAGAATGGAGGTGATGGACCGTATAAGGTTGAGCTGAACGACTGCTTTCCATGAAGCCTTTTCAGCTTCCCACTCCCCTCGGGCATACTCCAAACGAAAGTCTGCGTGTGTCAGCGGTAAAGAATGTTGATCGCAAGTGAAAAGCCGTACTCTTTAAAGTTGTAGATTTCCCTTTTCACCCGTCAAAAAAATCAATCTTCATAACTCATTAAGAAAGTCTCTGCCACTGACCGCTTTCGGATTGGCCAAGGAGCAGAACTTTGACCAACTCCTTTTGCTTCTGCAGCATGTGCTTTTCCTGCCTTATCTGCTCATCTATAGCGTCACTAATGTGCTTCTCCTCCGACTCCCTGATCTTCCTCGTGGCTCGTTCTGACGGGGTCTCGTTCAGCGGTGGGCGCAGGAATTCAATGAAAGGATCTGCTTCCTCGATCATAGCTGATTCACCAGTGTATCCAGAGAGAGAAGGAAAAGAGGTACTAGAAGGGAGAAGGGGGAAAGTGACACGGCGAAAATCGTGGCGGATGTGGAATTTATATCGCCTGTCAGAAGGTACAATAGTATCCTCGAAGGAGAGAATGTATGAGATAGAAACCCGTGGAACCTGATACATAGAAACCGAATACTTGATGTGGATATATCAATATCATTGATGCAAGTTCTGTTTGCAGTGCTTCTGATCACGTTCGATAGAACTTGACCTGGGGTTTAAGAGTATCCTTGAGGTTTTTTCTACTTGCTCGCTGAGATTTTCCTGAGGCTTCCTCTGAGTTTGCCGAATAAATTTGGTTGCCTTAGTTAAGCACTAGTGATAGAATCAAGGCAAGAGAACTGCGAGAAACTTAATACGGGAACAGTGGTTTTGATGCCACAGCACGCTGCCGTTGCGGCAGTTGTTAGAATCTGGACTTTTAAGTATATGGTTTGATCCGTTCGTGAATGAATGGAACGCAGTATCACCGATAAAAACTTTCGCTCAGTCAGACTTCGACGTCAGAGCCTCCTTTGTCGAACCTAATATGTTCCTCAACGACACGTTGCCCTTCACTTGCACCTTATCCCGCTTGGTAGTAGACGTGGGAAGAACGGGAAACGCAGCTGGGTTCAGCTTCGGAGGTGGCGTGTTTGAGATCTTAGGCATTGGACAAAAACATATATTGCCTAGGAAAAGCTAAAAGACAGGTGAAAACTGACAGGATGGGATCAGCCATCTATGATATGACAAGTTAGACGCAGATAATCCCGGAACTGCACTTTCATGGTTCTTTTGTAGTTTCCACTGATTTTTTTACGTTCAGAATCAGTGATAACCGTGACCTGTAGACAGATATGGTATCGACAGTCATTTCTACAGCAGCTGGACCACTGACACGTAACGAACTCGACAAAGATGTCAGTGAGCTTACTCAGAAACAAAGACAGACGGGAGAAGTGGTCGGAAGTCGGATTCTTGTCTTCCCGACAAGACGTTAGATTGGAGGATTGCACTTGACAGTTCGACATAGTGACATGCTCCTTGCATGTATTACATAAGTTAGAGAGCAATACATCGTTTTGCGGTTGATATCATGGTCCTGTTGTGACACTTGAAGATATTCAAGTTGTGAGTTTGGAACTATTGCAAACCTCGAATTCTTGGTATGGGAAGATTCGTCATCTGAGGAAGTGGCTACCAGGGACAATACAAAGGGATAAACACAAGTGGATTTGGAGCACTCAGCCTAACGTATTGAAGTCATGAAATTGATAACAAGGGGAAAGGAAAAAGGGCGGAGGAGGTTTGACATGGAGCGCATTGAACTAATTGAGCGTTTTCAACAACGAATGATTTCAAGTATGAGACAACGCAATTATAAAAGACCAATTCAAACCATGAGTAATTTCGGTAAAAATGGTGAACGACGCGGACACAATAAGTAGTACCTATCCGTGACCATGCATCTTCCGGACTCTGCCTTGTCGTATGTCTAGGATACTTCACCACAGGCGGCGAAGCAGCTATGAACGAAAGTATGAACGTGAGGCTTGAGCGCTTGAGGAACAGTCTTTAATCAGACAGCTCACCTTTACGTTTCAGTAGGACAGCTTTGGTGATAGTCGTTTCGCCTATTGAAGCCGGACTGTGTTAAGTGAGAAGCAGACTCTAACAAAAAATCGCGGGCGACTACCATTAGAAGAACATCGCGCGCATCCAACAAGGCTTTTGTTTGCTGTAACCTTGAAGGAATATCGGAAATTTCTGCGAGCCCGGGCCTATAAGCCCTTAATTCCTCATCTTGTCTCTCAAACTAATGAGATAAGTTCAAAGCAGACTGAAAAGGAGTAACCATAATACTGGCCTGCCGAAAAAGTGATGGATGATGGGTGAAACCTTCTATCCTGAATGAAAAAAGAAGTCTAGGTGAGTTACATCTTGGCCGCATTATGACTTACTCCACATCTTGACGCAAAAGCGAGAATTCTGTGATTTAGGAAGCGCATCTCTTAATGTTGACACCAGGAGCGATGCTACTCACTGAGAACCGCATACTCGAAATTGGCGCACCCAGGGCTATAAGGGCCAATCGCCTGATTAGGATCCAATAGTACATCTTTCTATATACAGGCTATGTGATGAATCTTCGTAGTTGATGTTAGCTGCGAAACGCTTACCATTCACCTTTCCGGTGATTAACGTTGCACCGTGTGCGAGATTGTTCGCGTGAACTTCACAGGTGAATAGGTACAAGTCAATTGTTGTTTTGGATTCAAATGAGTGCTTAAGACTACGTTCATGGAACGATGGCTTCTGACGTGGCGAATTGAGGTAAGTGAGCACAGAATATTGAGCATTTTCATACACGACCTGCATGCATTGATCTCATTGAGTCTTGGGGAAGAGGGCTTGCCTTGAGAAACATTTCCGGAGGCGAGCAAGAAAATAGAAATATCATGGTAAATCGACCAAACATTGGAAACGTCATGGCTGAAAATATAGAATACGTGAATGACTACATATAGCGGAATCAGTTGACCGAATGCATATAGCGTTCAAAGCTAAGAAATTTGCACTCACAGAGGAGGGATGACCAGCGCGCAGATGAAGAATCGCCCAGCGACCGCTTTTGTGATATCGGATGTAAGTGATGCGTCGGATAGTTGTCTGATTCCTGGGTCCCTTCTCTCTCATTGATAACAAAAACTGGGGACTGTAGTCAGGTCATTAAGGGATCAAAACAACCCAAGGGGACTCAGACTTCTGAGGTAAGGCAAGTGTAACTGCGTGCTTCTTTCCTCTGCCATTGGTTCCTCCGCGAATGTCAAGTACCTGCCCTAGAGAGAACTTGGAAGATAGGTACAAGAGCTATCGTTATTGGTCGCTCTAGAAGTTTGACCAATGACTTGGTCCTTTTTAGTTTCAGGGCTAAATGTACGTGTCGTTTCGCCCCCATAGAAGTATCATTGCTGACGGCTGAGCCTCATTGCTGATTACAGGTCTCTTCACCAACTCTGTCTCGATAACAAGATGCGGCAACTGCGGCCCGCTGCTTGAGTTTTTTTACTTCTTCCTTGACCTTCTTTTAGTCCCTGATCTTCGACGCGTCTTATATGTTTGCATCGTCATCCACTCTTCCTCCTCTACCATCCTCCGAAACAGGAGAAGAAAATGACCCTCACTATCCGTTAGGCCTCACTCCCGCGGAGAGACAGTGGTCTGACCTCTATCCTTATGTTGCACGACGAGGTTATCACCTTCGTTCGCGATATCGTCCAGGATGGATAGGCTCCTGGATTCAAGAAGGGTTGTCAACGTCGGAACTGATGTTACGACCGACTTGGAGATATGAGTATGAGGATGCGGTGCCGGTAAGAATTTCTCTATACGACCTTCTTCGTTAACCACTAAAGCTACACTTCTATAGTCTCCAGGTCGACTAACGGTCATTGATGCTACACGAATCAACGATGGAGCTCCAGTCGCCCTGAAGCTCATATCCATGTCTACGCAAATCAACACTCCGGATTCAAATGAAATCGAAATTTTACAATATCTTTCGTCCTCGGCACTTGCCCAGGATCCTAGGAATCACTGTATCCAGATGATTGACGGTTTTGAGGTTTTCACGCCTGCAGAGATGAAGGAACTCAGCGCGCAGGGTTTTTCAAATGCGTTTATCGCCGTGTTTCCATTTGCGAGGAAGTGGACGGATATACCATTCAGACTGGTTTGGGAAGGCTTGGATTTTGTACAACAGGTATTAGAGGTACGTATAAATGTGTTTCTCATACCGTTTGCGGTATTCCATCTCCGATTTAGGGACTGGCTTTTCTTCACGAGCACAATATCGCTCATCGGCAAGCATTGCCCTCAAGCTTTCTCTCATGTTCATTTTTTAATTGTTTGCATCGCAGTGATATACGTTCTGAAAACCTCATGATGGATGCTGCAAGTCAATGCTTCTCAGGTACCTGTTTTTGATTTCTTTTAGGCTGAACGTTGAGTTTGACATCTCTTCTCTTCCTGCATTAAAGCCACGTATCCGTGCGATCGCATTGACACTCCCGTCCGCTACCTTTTTATTGACCTTGGCTCCAGTACCAAATTCGACGAACATCGACTGGTAGAATTTCGCCATGGTTGGCATAAAGAGATTCCAGAAATCTACGAGATGGACTCGGAGGGGAACCGAGTGCCGACAAGGCTGTATGATCCATTCAAGGGTGATGTTTTTGTGCTAGGAATGGTCTTGGATGTATACTTCGGGAAGGTTGTACCTCTTTCCTCGTCTTTTTTTGAAAGTAGGCTTCGTTTGCTTACGTTTGCTTACCTCTTCCAGTCCATATCGTCACTTCAGCCTCTCTTCTCCTTCATGCAGAACTCCTCTCCTGCTCACCGACCCACCGCCTCAGAAGCCCTTTCGCTCTTCCACCAATACACCAAACCCCTATACACCTCTCGAATACACGCGATCATGCCAATCGCAGATCCCTCTCCGTTCGAAGACGGAGAGTTAGATTTTTTCACCAGATGGATGGTGTGGACCGTGGCATACTTGTGGGGATGGATAGATTATTTGAGGTTGGTGTACAAGGTTCTGTGGAGAGGACATGAGTTGAGGACCGGGACGTGAGCTGTCACTGGAAGAAGACTATGGGTCCGTATTTGATCGCCAGATGATAATCTTGCCAAGGTATGATTAAGAAGATATCGGCAGGTCTGTCTTATCTGATGGTCGGCTATGCTCAGATATACGAGAGTAATCGATGTCACTGACTTGTTTAGAAACAAAGCCTCATGCAAGGGGCATCGTTTAGTGGGTCCACGTCAAGTCAATACATATCAGAATTTATTCGACAGCTTTCTTAATATAATTCGGTCGAATGCATCGACATTGATATTCCAACGCACAGCGACTCGTTCTCTACACGTGTAAGATTCTGATATTTATGTGATTTTTCTGCAGTCGAGACCTGTGTTTATTATGGCCCCCAAAATTCCTGGCGCTGTTCATGACATCCTTGACGTCGGCTTGAGGTTCACCTATCGCGACCTCTCAACTGATACATTCCCAAAGCATTCGCCGATTCATTTCTACGACAAGCACCTCGACGAAAACTACATTCTGAAGCGGGTGATATCACTTCCTGGGACCGAGCTGCTGACCGAGCTTCTAGACTTTGCCAACGAACTACTTGAATCGGTTGAGGAGTTTCCGAAAACTCCTTTTCCTGCGATAACTATCCACTCCCGTTCCGCTAGCAATGAAGATCTGAATGCGGACACAGTCGCCAGATATTATCAAGAATCTATATCTGAAGGTTGTTGTTGGCTTGCATCTCATCTTTCTCTTCATCCGAAAGCCACTCGGTGGTGTAATGACCTGTCGTGGAAGCAGGTGGATGGCTTAGAACCACGATCCCTTCCACTTCACAAAGCGCGAATGGAAAGGCGACTGGCAGAAGAACATTTCGTGTCTCGAAAGTGGTCTCTCGTTCTTATCAGAAATTCACCCTCTAACGTTTCGAAGGATTCTTTGACCCTCGACGAGTAGAAGACCTGGAGATACCTTTCGGACTGCTCACAGCGGACCCAGCTGGCTGTCTGGGAAATATTCTCCTGCACGGTAGCCTCGGATCATCTCTTTGAAAGTATTCGAAAATATGCACGAAAATCGACTGAAGGAAGGCCGGAATTTCCATGGAAGAGGCCTGATACCAAAGAATTTCGGATACAGCACCTACCCTACGCACGCTATCCAGATGCTACTCAGACGCCGTGGACTTTGCCGGACGAGTCATTGAGTCTTGGTAAGTCCACTTTCGATCACTCTCATCCCAAGGACTCAACACAACAACTCAGGTGCATCGCAACGGTCCAGTAAGATTTAAAGCATGTGAATCCATCACTAAACTGAGGCTTGCAACTGTGTAGGAGCTTCCAACCGTGACGAAGGAACTTCCGGACCTAAGTCTCTAACACAACCAACTGTTATTCGACCGCTGGATAGTTTAAACCGGGGAAATATAGAGATTGAAGATATCTCCGTATGGGTTGAGGATTATCTTCAGCGGGTGTGTTCATTGATTCCTCGTTATTCCTTGAATGAACTGATCATGCAGGCATGGGCTCGTGCTGTCGACCTTGACGCCACGTTTATAATTTTGCACCGCGGAACAACTGAAATGATTTGCATCAGACATCGAGAATCGCAAACACTGTTCGTCTCGGAAATTATAGATACATCTGTGCATTACTACGGGAAGCTTCAGACCGCAATCTATGCTGCAATTGTCAAGGATCAGGCACAGCGTCAGGAAATGTGGGAGAAGAGACATCTTCCTAAAGCAGAGATGACAGAGAAGAAGCGCTCATTCAACCATGTTGAACCAGATAATAGTCATATGAGGAAGCGCCGTCGTTCAAACAGCTTATCTCTAAAACCAGCAAGGGATGCTCCAAGCACTAATCTGACTCTGAAGGTGTGTACGCTAATGGTGTGCAGTCATGTTCTGAATCTACTGCCATTAATGTAGGAGCGTTGCAGGAAACTCGATCTGGCCATCGTTGTTCTCAACTACTCCTTGCATCGGTCAAGCATACCTTCAATTTTTATTCGACGGAAATTCGATGGTAGGGACCTCCTTGCTCCACTATCAGTGCAGTCATCCTACCCCCTTGAATCCTGTCTACGGATTGATGTTAGATCACGGATCGGTGGTGGAGCCTCTGGCCATGCACATCGAGCTATGATGTATATTGGGTCTGATAACGAGCACTTCCAAGATGTGGTAGTGAAAGTGGGTCGGGATGACTAGTCACGGCAATCAATGAGGCACGAGTTGCAGATATATGAGTATCTTGCCCGTGCCAAAGTGCAATCCGTTCCCCATTGTTACGGTCTCTTTGAGGATATCGAGAGCAAGCATAGCCCTTATATCTTGATTACGAGCTATGCCGGAAAGAGCTTGGCGGATTTGCAGAAGAAGGAATACATCGAAAACAATGGTACAGTGACTGTACCGAAAATTCAACAGTACGTCACCATTGAACTTGGTTACTCTCTCCAGAGTCCTAATAGCTTTTACTGCAGTCCTGCTTTTCTGCGCGGGTTGGCAGAAATTCATGCTGCTGGTATTCATCATCGAGACTTGCGTCCCCCCAACATCATCATTGACAAAAATGGCAAAGTCTCCATCATTGACTTTGATATAGCAAGATTGTACGTGACTGAAGGCAGCGTAAGCATGAGCGAAAGAGAATGCTGAAGCTGTTGAATGGTCAAGAGGTCGATTATGACCGCACAAGTTTTCGAGGCGGCCACTACTGCGATGATTGCTCCTCCGGAACTCATCACGCAGTGTCGCATTGGGATAGCGAGGAAGAACTTGTGCGAACACGCTCTGAACCTCCATGATACTATCACTTCGGGCGTTGGCAATCCACACCGTCTCAGACTTCTTAAATACCGAATACATAAGTGATTTCTTCCAGAATTTTGGTGAATATCAGATCACCGGAGAAAACGTAATACAACGACATTTATGGGAGGTCAGATGCACTTAACTTAGGGAAAATAAAAAAGGGTAACGGCGATAACGAGTGTCTGTCTGAACGAGTGTTTTGACTTGCTTTGGGAACAAATCAACAAAGTAAAAATAAGACAGCGCACGCTGGAAAAAAAGCAAGAGCAGTCCGTCCAGTCACCCTGAGTCCAGAACTAGCACTAACAAAATCGCTTGTGCCCAATACCTGATTCGATTTTCCGATGGCGCGCACTGCGTAGTGGCTGTACGAATTGGAGACAGTGGAGACAGTGATGGTCGTCTCAAAGCCGTCTTTCGTTTTGTTGTAGAGAGAGATACTGTTTGACCCAGACGTATCACTGGCACCATATAATTCCCATTTGACTATTTCGGTTGCACCATTCCACGATGCGTGGGCACTCAATAGGTTGCTTTTGGATGCGCCGACTAGCTCGATGGATGGTGAATCTGTGGGCGTAGCGGTCCAATTGTATCGCAAAGCTCGATCTAGAGGTCCTAATCAAAATAATGTCCATCTTCTGAGAAGAGGCCACATACAACTCTCAACATCACCAACACCGAATTGTATAGTCCAAAGAAGGTCACCGTCGGGACTGTACTCGCCCGTCCAAGGTAGCTGGCCAAACCTGCGCATGAGCCTCAATGTCAGAAAAGAAGTTCGAAAGGTTCGGAACGGCTATATACCCGACTAGAAAGTTCCCATTCGGTTGAAGCTGCACGCTCCCCTGACTTTGCGAGATGCTTTGATTCCACGGTAAGAACTCGGTAAGAAGGTTGACAGTCATATTCATCAAGTCAACCCCCAACAAAAGTCCTCGGGACATTTGTTCTTGCTGCTGACCAAATTGTCCTGCATTGTCAAATAACCTGCCGGCCGAAAGTTTAGAGGGAACTGCAAAAAATTTCAATGGGACAACTCACGTCATAGTCGCATAGGTATCGTTTTTCTCCACCCATCGAGCGTGATGCTGCCAGCTGAACTCTGTGCCGTTTCCCATGCTAAACGACGAATTCTTCCCACCCATCTTCCAGAGAATATCTCCGTTGGTTCCGTCGAGGTAATACACAGTCCAACAATGACGGGAAGAGATCAGGTAATTCCCTGCGTCATCTTTTTCGATTGAGTTGATGTGCTGCGGGGGAGGTGAGATGAAAAAGTAGCGGTGAAGATGTGAGAGGAACACGTACGAAGTAATCAAAAGCTTCAGCGACGCTGCCTCCGCCTGTTCCAGGTGTATTATAGCATTCTGTAATGTTTACGTGCTCGCTTGCGATCCATGTGAATACGGGTTCGTCTTGCACAGCAATAATAGTCGTCGAAAGGTGATTTCATTTGTAAATATACTCACTACTACTGATATTTAGCTCTTGCATGGCGCTATCAAGGATCCATCCCTGTTCAGGTCCCTGAACAGACGAAAGATCCAACGATTTCACGGGATATGCTGTTATTAAGGCGGTATTGTTGGAGGTTATCTGGGCCTTGCAGATTTCAATAAGAATTACTCTCCGTTTCGCGAGGAAAGATCATAAAATACTTCATGGAAATCAGCCAGAGTTTGAGTTTGTCCCGTTTCTTCAGGAAGATTGGCGGTACTGCAGTTCAACGGGAAAAATTAGATTAACCGAAGGCCGCCTAGTTATCACTCACAAATTGGCGACCAGCTCATACTTCGTGCTCAACAGGATATCATACCCATTTCCTACACCCGCAGAGGCTACCGAACCGCTCCAAAGAATGATATGTGGTTCGCCGAGATACGTGACAACTGAAAACGAGAGTGTTTGACCATAAATCGATCCATCCCAGACTAATGAACCGGTTTGGTCGTAGATAGCAGCGCCTTGACGCAAAACAGATGCACCTAAGAAGATGGACGCGTCAAGAACAAGAATACTCGATAGAGCATGGCATGTACCTCGAGGAGCAGAGAAGATATACCCTGTTGACAAAGACGGTACGCCTGCGCTATCATTTACTGGAACTACGAAATTCCACTCTGCACTAGAGCTCAAAACTCAGGAAACACGAACTGGAAAACGATATCATACGCACGGTGTATAATTCGCTGAGAAATAACTTTGGAAGGGCCCATATCCCAATGCTCCTGTGGAATACTCATTGCTCCGGAAAAGAACTGAATCACCACGAGCAAAAAGAAGAGAGAGACAGAGCACAAGCCCGCGAAAGAGAGACAAGTTGCTCAGATTCATGCGAGGGAAAGGAAAAAAGAAAGGCGGGACCCTGAGTGTATGGAAGGTCAGTTCTATAGTGCATCGACCAAGAAGATTTACTCACGAGTCAATTTGTAAACTCGGTACGTGGAGAACGGTTGAGAAACTGCAGCATTGAAAAGATCGTAAGATTGAGTAACGGTATCTCACGAGAGCCAAACTCTCTCAAGGGGATAAGAATAGACTGTCTGGCAACATTCCGAATTTGGCAACTCGCCGACGGGAGATGACGGAACTAGAAAATATGATTAGATTAGATTAGATGACGTCCCGAAGTATATCCAGAATAAGAGCATACAAGTACTACATACGAGGAAAGAGGAAAGAAGACCAACCAAGAACCAGTATAGTTGAATACACAAAAAGCGTTCTCAAGCACGAGCTGGGCTGTAGATACGACCATATCAGTATTTTCTGCCACAGTGCCACTCGCACCCGAGCATCTTGAATCAAGGTAGACCGTCAACGGCAAATGCAAATCGTTCACCTCCTACCTTTACTCCCGCGGCTATAACTCACCCCTCCATTTTGAAAATGAAACAAGGCGAGGTTACATGAATCAACATAAACAGGTGAAAGACTGACCTAAGCTAGGTCGATCGCAATTATCATCACTTTGGCAGCAAGAAGGAAGGGAAGAAATAACTCACAGCGATGCGGATGTAGGAGCGGATGAGCCCAGGATAATTCAAATTCGAAAAAATAAAAATCGCGATTTATGTAGCAGAAAAGATGCTAGAGGGGAAAGAGTAGCGAGGAGACTTGTCATGGGATACAAGAACTTGACCGCGAATTTCTAGGACGCAACGAGAGGAGTCGTCCTTGATGATATGGTTAAGACAGCCATTCTACAATTAGGAGGACTAAATAAGGCCTTGTCTCCCGAAGGCAGAATCTAATACCTAGGTATTAAAAGTGAAGGCCGCCACTTTCCTCCCAGACTCGCTTGCACCCATTCTGGCCGTAACAGCGATGTGCGCAGTCGCCAAGATACATGTAGAATAATTGAAAGTATCGAGACAGGCTTCAATTAATGATTGCTGATGACTGGGTGCTATTTGGTGAGTAGTATTTCCTACTCTGACATGCCGAACTCGGCAAAGCGACCATCCCGGAGGTAACGTAAAATTGATACATTATCTTTAGTCAGAAATTTGCGGATTTCTGTAATTCTTCTCTCTTTTAGACCGTTCCCGACCGCGGCACCGTTGCCTCTCATCGTGACCGTCTCCTCAAGACTATCTCAATAGTTGCTACATACTCAACACTGGTCACTCATTTTCCTTCTTCAATACTTCCTCTTTCACTTCCTTCTTCTCAATCAAAAGGCACACTCAACGCGCACGAGCATAATATGGGTTGCGTACAATCATCAGGTGTTGATGAGGAGGCAAAGGCCCGTAAGTGCTATATCTCATGGCGTTGTGCTTCATTGATGAATGTTTGGTTGCTATCTTTCCCTTCCACTCTCGCGACCGCGTACTTGCTTGCCATGCCGAACAACAACGTCGACAACGTTCCGTTCTTATTTGACGCATTCAAACCTTTCCGTATCAACTATCATGCTCGCAGGCAACGACGAAATTGAGAACCAACTGAGGCGGGACCGTATGATGGCCAAGAACGAGATCAAGATGTTGTTGCTTGGGGCTGGTGAATCTGGCAAAGTATGTGCATTTTTTCTGGTTCTTACTACCCATACTCTATCTTTCCCATTCCAAAAGCTGCTTTCGCACTTTCTTTATTTAAGCTGGACCTCAGCCTCTCAGCATGGGCCGTCCATCCTTTTTCCTCAGCACTTTCTCTGGTCTCATCTAACGGCCTTCCCAGTCCACAGTCCTCAAGCAAATGAAACTTATTCATCACGGCGGGTACAACGACTCCGAACGCGAGTCTTACAAAGAAATTATCTTCTCCAACACTATCCAATCCATGCGCGCCATCCTTGACGCCATGCCCTCCCTCGACCTGTCCCTTAATCCATCCAACGACGCTCGAAGAGCTACCATCCTCGCTCTTCCGATGCAACTGGAGGTCGACGTCATGCCTAGGGATGTGGCTGACTCTATTCGAGGGCTTTGGAGTGATCCAGTTGTAAAGGAGGCAGTGAGGAGGAGTAGAGAATTTCAGCTGAACGATTCGGCGGTGTATTACTTCAATTGCATTGATAGAATGAGTGATCCGGTACGTTCTTACTTTACCTCTATCGAATGGTAGCTCAAGTGTTAATCCGCATTTTCGGATGTCTTAGGCGTACATGCCTAGCGACCAGGATATACTTCGGTCGCGAGTAAAGACAACGGGCATCACAGAAACAACGTTCAAGGTTCGTTTTTTTCAGTGCTCCCATTCTATCTCACTTCCCTTGTGACATGTTAACCTAATGCTGCCCTTTACAGGTTGGTGAACTGACATACAAGTTATTCGACGTTGGCGGCCAACGTTCTGAACGTAAAAAGTGGATACACTGTTTCGAAAACGTCACCGCTCTGGTGTTTCTAGTTTCATTGAGCGAGTATGATCAGATGTTGTATGAGGATGAGAGCGTCGTAGGTATCTTTATTGGTTTCATTCTCTTCTCAAATTCATACACCATACACTCACGACGCTGACTGACATTTCTGTAGAATCGTATGCAAGAAGCTCTTACCCTTTTCGACTCGATATGTAATTCGATGTGGTTTGTCAAAACTTCGATCGTGAGTTTCCCGCACCACTTGTATTTGTCTCCTTTATTTTTCCCTCCACGCCTTTCTATATCCTTCTAGTTCTCGAGTTTTCAATACTCAATCTGGTTCCTGATTCGCCCTTCCGTTCATATTTGGTTTGTCTATGTATCTCCGAAATACCAACTGACGGAGATATTCTGTAGATTCTGTTCCTGAATAAAATCGATCTGTTCGCAGAAAAGCTGCCAAGGTCACCATTAGGTGAATAACATTCTTTCCTCCTCGACTTGATGCTCCTCTCTGTAAGGAATGCTCGTTGCACGATGGATGTGCGAACATCTTACCATCGTTCATTTGACCTCTCGGCCTTGCTATCTTCACGATCCCATTTTCGCTTTTCATACACTCTTTCATCTCTTTTCCACTCTTGCTAACACAATTTTCTCCTCAATCAGGTGACTACTTCTCCGACTACATTGGCGGAGATAATTACGATGCGGCTTGCGAATATCTACTTCGCAGATTCGTGAGCTTGAACCAAAGCGCAGCGACCAAACAGATTTACGCACATTATACATGTGCCACTGATACGCAACAAATCAAATGTAAGCCCAAAATTCATACCATTCTGTATTCGAAGACATCGGGTGGTGGTTGCAATTACGAGAGGGTGATCTCGTATCTGTTCTTCACTACCGATTCTCCCATTTTCGTACTCCTTTTGACGGTCCTCGTGGTTGTTACTGACTTTGATCATTATCCTTCCTTGTTTCAACGCCTCTCTAGTCGTTCTTTCGGCAATCCAGGATATCCTCCTCCAGCTTCATTTGAGGGAGGCCGGATTGTTATAGCTTGATGCTCGATTCTCCTGGTCGCCTTGGGGCCCTCGCTATGGGTGATTATATATGAGCATCCCACCACCCCAAAGTCAGCCTGACACCTCGTTCTACTTTCTCCTGGAGCCTGATACCCTTACAACGATCTACATTCGATTGAAAAATCACCTAATCAATGTTTCCGGTCACTACATCTGTACCTTTTTCGATCTTTTGCCCTCCATACTTTCGTCTTTTGATCCAGAGCTCTCGAGTAGTACATAGATATGTTGTATGAACTCGCCCTTCATCGCTATGTGCTCTTAGTTTTGTCTTTTGTCTTTTGGCTTATTCTTGGTTTATCAGATCCTGCGTCATTTCTCTTTGCATTAAAAATGCTAGTCTCCCTTTTTTATTTATGCATTCACGAAGAAATGAGGGCGACAAATGCACTCGCGTCGTGGAGCCTTCCCCAATATCCGAACGTGACACCTGAATTCTGGACATCTCGTTGCGATAAGGCTCTGGGGAGGTGTGAGTGGTCTGGACCATATATTAACCAGATGTCAATGTGGCGATTCAGCCGTGATTGCATGTCGGACATTTGAGGTTTTGAAGAAACATTCTTGATATTTTCGCTTTCTCGTGACTGAACTATAACATTAAAGTCCACGTCTCAGTGATGAACGAAGAACACAAGCGGGACTTTGCCAACATTCGCTAAACCGAGCGCACAAAATGGCTTGAAAACTTGGATGAAGACGCAACGTCGGGAAAACGTGCTTGGAACTTGGGATGGAATGGACGCGACGGATTGCATCCCTATACAACCTGGTGCGTTCTTGATGATGGTCTCGTGTCCTGCTACAAGGACTGAATTGAGCTTTGCAGGTATTCCGAAATAGTGGCCATCGAGCCCATCTTATGATTTATAACGTGCCCGAGCAAACCAAGTGAGTCGGAACTTGTATCGAAGGTCTCATTCACCCTGTTAGCTCTGTAGCTAATTAAACTTGGAAGCAAAGGGACTTCGATGATAGATAGGCCAGAAACTGACATGGTCGACCTGTGATTCGCACCCTGCCCTGCCAGACTATGTTATCAAAGTTCGAATTCGAACTTATGCCTAAATCAAACCCTACCCGATTTACAGACATCGAAATTAAAAACGCTGCAACTGGAGAGCTGCTGTTTGTTTCCAGCATAGCGTATACAAATTTCATCTTTTGTCAGCTTCCCTTCAGACCTCACGTTCTTCGTCTCAATGGTAGCTAGTGGTACTGACGGGAACAGTTTCTTACTCAGAGGCAGCTCGGATGAACTATCTTCTCTTGAAAATTTGACGTCTGGACTTCGCGCTCAAAATGTCATAGCAGGAGTAAGAATTGGTTGGCTTTTTTGGACTTGGTGCAGCTGCATTGACTTCTGCGAACGTATGTGGCATTAAGGTGGTCTTGAAAGATGGGTACGGGCTTGTGGCACCTGCTATCGTCGGAGACCACCCTCTCTTTAAGATTCAAGTTTGATTCTGTACGCATTTTCCAACCCCCGGGTAGTCACATCGTTCCGTGCGACGGTGAAGCATAGGAGCCAGTTATCAACGCATAATAATGCTAGCACCTGCTAACGACCCTCTAGCAGCCTCTAGCCTCCTCCAGCACCTCGAAATTATTGCTAGCGTTTGACATCGGCCTCAGAACTGTATGTCCTCTATTGGATAATGATGATGAACAAGTCAGGTATCAAGAGGGGTCCACCTCCTGATATTACAGGCGAGTGTATTGAGATTTTAGTAAGTACTCAAATATTTACAAGGTAAGGATCTGGAAAGATTTATTCAAGATTCGGCTTATGCCTGGAGGATATGGCCATGGGTACAATTAGTGTTAGCGACTTGACGGACTCTATCGTCGATCAGCGGAGCTTGATATGGTATGTTGCTAGCAACAGTTCCGTCGGACTCCAAGCAGGCACGGGGAATCACAAAAAGGAAATAGTTCAAATAGGCTCAAATACTCAAATAGTGATAGCCAACTCGCTTTCAATCACCTCTCCAGTAATCACGTCGTCTGAACTTGCTTCTCCGATATACTTTCAATGTCAGTGTCGGTCCAGAGTGCTGCAGACGTTGAGGATAAATTTAACTGGTTCTTCTATGGTAGCTATCGGCCAGTCACGTTGAACTAGTGTTCGCTTCCTGATTTACTCTGCAGGCTTCGTGATTTCTACTCTGTTAGCATATCATTCAGATTTTTCTATCTTTGCTTGATTGTGTCACCTTCAGACTTGTTGGTGCAACGACAGTCCAAGCATGGATTTATTATACAACAAACCAAGACAGGTGGCCCTTACGCGCACTAGTGCGTATAACTAAACTATGGCAAAAATCTGCTAAAATAGCCACCCGCTAAAGGTCACTGGATTGGTGTACGCCTCGAAATTTTGCCCTACATTACTTTTAATGTACTCACCATGCATATAGGGTCATGGATTTTGCTCTTACGTTCATGAATGGGGAAGTCATACGATATTATCTAGTGAGTCCAATCGTGCTTTGATCTACAACTAGTAACAATCTTACCGTCTTCGAGATCACAAATTTTGGCAACGTAGAAATTTTCACCTCATTTTCGATGTACGCCTGTTTGATCCTCACCGTCGTCACTCACATACAAATACCAGATAGCATCCTCAAAGTCGAAATACTCTGCTCGTTCATCATGGTTTTTGTGTAACGCTTCCCATTATCTGATGTTTGACGTTTCTACGTCTGACTCCATGTTACTAGGATTAACATCTTTTTCGCTTCGCGAGTGTACAAATGTAAGGGGAAAAATTTATGAGCATCGTTTGATCTCCTAACGAACTACTTCACAGTACAGCAAGCTCCCTTTGTAATCACCCTGATAGTAGTAAGTTGGTTTCTTGCAGAACCTACTTTGTGGTTAGACTTATTTCATTCAGGTAGCTTCAGCTCTAGGGTCAACAGGTGTGTGCTCCCTAGCCGAGCTACACTTTCAAAGAAACTGATACTTCCTGATACAGTGGCAGGGTTGAGTGAGTTGTCCATTTCGGTGGATCCAGAAGGTCTCTTACTATTGACACACGATGCAGTGCTCAGTGCAAGATTATTTCAGAACGGCAACTCCCAACTGATATCTTTTTATAACACGAAGGCGATGGTACGCATCAGTGCTACTGTATTGTGCTGTAGCATACACTAAGCATCCTCGTATTGCGTACATCAACCCTCACTTCAGGTTGAGATGGGGATTGCCTTAGTTCTAGCCGCATTTTCCGAGATTCTGGCTTTGACCACAATCTCCTTTTCGTTACATAACTCTCGTACAGGATATAAGCAGTGAGTGTCTCTTCAGTTCATTCTGGCAATGAGGGATTGATTATATCAAGCAGAACTGACACAGTACTTAAGAAGCTATTCACATTCTTCGTGTCTAGGGGTATCATCCTGGCTTCGGCTCAGATCGTAGGAATCTGTGTATACTTTGTAAGCGAGCATCCCTTAAACTGGTAAGGCATATCATTTTTTTCTCATCTTAAAGATGGAGATTGACCCGTATATCTTACAGGCTGACCTGGAACTTCATTTCGACGAAACTGTATGGGATAACAGTTTGTCCGTTTTGAACTCCTTGCTGTACTATATTTGAACTGACCAGGAAGTCAAATTTACAGTGGCAATGTAAATCCACTCCCCCTTTTGCACCATACCGTCTTTGCTCTGACATCCAGGTTCGCAGGCTGGCCTCACGTTCGAATCTCAGAAAAGAGCTCAACAACACCGTCTCCCTCTCCGAACTGAGCCGAACACAGCAAAGTCAAAATAACAGGACGACACGAGCGTCGACCAATGTCAGTCTCATACAATTTTCCAGGAGGGAAGAAGTATTTTATGACAGCCAGGTACCTCCCTTGAAGATGGGATTCTTTCACTGGACCACAGCCAAATGAGATTTTAATGATCATTTTTCTATAGCTGGACAGCCCTATCCCAAAGATAGCCCTCCATTCACCAACCATCGATCGATTTAGTGATGGTAACCATATCTAGATATTGAACGGTTCTGTACAGCCAACCCACAAAGCCCAAAGTCATTCGAAGGTCTGTAGTATGTAGCGTAAGGGTATCAATATTCAATGTCTGTCAATTGTAATGGTAGACAACCGTCGTAAAGAAGCGAAAGCATCCTTTCTACATCAAGATCGTGACCGCAACTGAGATGCCAACACTCAAAACCACGCTCTGAGTCCGTGTAGCCATAATCGTAGTCATCCAATTAGACAAACCTTCCGCCATCGGCTGACATAAAGATAGGAATAGACGACCATCATCGAGTCGCAGGCTTCCCGCTGCGTTCGACACCTTCGGGCTCCCGGTTGATGTTGATTGAGTCAATTGAGGAGCATCGGACGATTCAGATGAGCCAGGATTTGTCGAAGAGACGGTCAGAGTAGCACTAGCGGATGTAGCACTGGCGGATGTAGCACTAGCGAACGCTGCTGCGGTAGGGACAATGGTGATAGCAGATTTAGCTTCAACGGCAGCGCTTGCTGTAGGCGCGGATTCGCTTGTAGCTATAGAGATAGAAAGAAAATCGGAAATTTCTGTCCTGCACGAGAAATGAAAAGGGGCCTGAAGACTTACTTTCGAAACTTCCAGCATTTTGAGCGTCTTCCACCGCCTGAGTGAGTAAAGCGTCCGAATTCTCCGGAACCATGGACATGAACCCGATCCGGGGTGGGTCGACAGACGGATGTGTGAGATTTCCATAATGAAATGCCACCAATGTACTGTGTAAGGGGGATTTAATCACTTCTCCGCATCTAGACAAGTTGGTACTAACGATTTAAGGAAAGGATCGCCCAAGCTCCATCTAAAAAGCGCACCCACGCCCGGTGGATCAGTCGCAACCACGCTATTTGCCTGGCACGTCTTTGTGTTCGTTGCCTTCGTATCGCTGATGAAGTCCCTCGGATCCACAGGAAACATCTTTCCACCGATTTGAAAAGCGAGTGTATGAGCGGCGGTACAATCCAATACGGGAAGGGAATTTTTGGAGGCGGGGTTATAGCTTGGTGATACCGTCGTAAGGATAGAGTCGACGACGTCGGAAGGTCCGCGAATGAGAGAGTTTCCCTGAATGTTGAATTAGAAGCTAAGATCAAACCAGAAACGACGGTTGGACTCACAGTATCAATGAGAGCGGACACTCGATTATTGTCCACCCCACCAGTAGCAGGAACCGCGGAGTTTGCAAGAAGTTTTCCGTCCAGATAGACATTGTCAATGTCGATTTCCCAGCGACTACGAAAGGATAAGCGATATTAGAACTAGAATTGAAATTTTCAGAGTTGAACATACAAAGGATACACCTAATGAAAAATTGTTAGAGATCAAGCAGGAGAAGAAGGGTCTGAGACTTACTTCATCACTCGCAAACGTTGGAGGACTCAATCCACCCTCAGACGGACTATATAACCGAACTGGGACCCAAGTCAAACTCGAATTATCCACCCCATCCGGTAATTTGCCAATTGTAAGGGTCCCATTATCATTTCCAACATCAATCTCACTCCTCTGTAACGAAATCGAAAACACATCATCCTCCAGTCCATCCGACGTCGAAGCAATCCTGGCCAATAACGGACCATACTTGTATGTATCTTCCACAAAATTGTCCGTTGGTTTCAACGGTCCAGATTGTGCTTCAACCACTGCCGCTTGAATATCGCTTCCAGCAGGGAATCCTAGCCCGAAAATTCCAGCAGCTCCATCCTGCACGACGGTATTCGTTGTCGAATTGACAGCGGCGAACAGTTGACTCTGGATGGCGATCCCGGCAAGTGTGGCTGTTTCGAATCCAATGGGACCAGAAGCATTCGTGCCTGTCGTGGAATCACCATAATTCATGGTGACAGAGGATCCAGAGGCATTGAAGGAGGACATTGGATAAGAAGGCGTGGTAAGAGTGCCACATGAGGCTGCTGTACAAGCGTCGGTGGTCACCCATAGATCGCTGGAACCAGTATCGAGGTGAACAGATGTGAGAGTTGAACCTAGTTGAATAGGCACGGTGTATAATCTATCAACATATGCGTATGAGGGACAAATTCATGAAGGAAAGATATACGTACAGATCGGAATTGTCTCCCAACCCAATTTCCCCAGTGACTTCCCCATCTCGTCTAGACAAGCCACGGGTCTTGATTCTTTGGAAGGAAACGTCGAAACCTCCTGCTCTTCTCTCAATTGGGTCATGGTTTGGGAAGTTTGAAACTGGTAGCGCGAAACTGAAATTGGCCGTTAGATGAAAGAAGAGAATTACGGAGCTGGATTGTAGTAATGGAGAAAGACGCATAATACGTTAAAACAGCAAAATATTCGCGCGCGCGGCGCCAGATAACGAATGTGAAGGACTCAGTCTCTTCAAGCCCAGTAACAAAAGAATGTTCTCCAAAGTCCAAGCTGAGGAATATAAATCTAGCACCAGAACAAAAAAAACAGAGCAAGGGAACGAAGAGAAAAGATGAGGCCTAGCACAGCGTGGGCCAGGAAGAAAGGGCTGCGGTAGAGGTGGCAATGGGACTTACATATCAACCGCTGGGGCATCAGACGTCTACTCAATGATTTCAACCCGTCATTTCATCAACTGATTCGAAATGTTGGAAGCGAATCAGAACACAAAGCTAAGTAGTGACAATGAACAATGACTGGCACAGCTCACTTTCTGAGCGTACCGAATCCGAATTTGTTGTGAAGAGACTTTGACTTTTCAACTAGTAACCACGACGACCCCAATCATCTTCAGCCGTGGTCCTGCAGAGCATCTGGAGATCATCCTCATCCTCATCTAATCAGGGGATATTTATCCCATCCGTTCCTACATCTGTAATCCCAAGGCCGCCCTCATATAAGCGGAATCTTTGCCTCAGAGTCTCAGCCTGGAGGGCTACCGTCACTTCTGCTTCTTCTCAGGGAATTCAAACATCTATATTGGTTGAATACATCATTCGCTACTTGGCTGCTAAATATTATCAGCCTTCGATTGTAGAGGCCGCTGGTATTCGGCGCGCAGATTTGATGAAAACGGAACACATGCTAAGTACAAGGAGAGGAATATGTTGCCGAATTTAAAACGGGCCTTGATTCCCGAAATTATTTTGCGTACCACAAATTTCATTCCGTAGGCTTTTCCGCTGAATACCAGATGAACACTTTCTTCCCCGCCTTCCTTCACCAAAAAGACAGGAATTTTTCCAATTTCAGGATGATGGCAATATCCATGATGCATATCTGTGGTTTCTCCACCCTTCCCACGCAAAACTCTCACTTCTGGCCGCCTGGACGTAGATGTGCCATCTTTGGATCACGATTCGATGTGTCTTTGTACATTTGTAGCAGCCTTGATTAAATATAGTCCTTTGTTCAAGAGGAGACAGAGTATTCCATGCGCTCACATCACAGTGGATAAATGGAAGATATCAAGGCTAAAGCAAGTTCGTGAAGGATCGATTAACCTCTAATGGCGGGACCGGTGACAAAATACATTAGAGCCTCCTTGAGATCTATCAGTTGGTATAGACTTTTGCATTCCTTGTTTATACTGAACGGACGTACCTCTGTAGCGTATGCACAGGATATCCTTGTATGATTGACTTCCTACTGTGAAGAGTTTTATATGGTGCCCTGCGATGCGGGCCTGCTCGAATTCCGTTAGAAGTGCCAATCCGCTGGCTTCCCATCCAGGTAGGGTATACCTCTCCTTTCCTTCAGAAGTATCCACCTCCTCCTCTGAGATATAGATGAGGTATTGTCTCCCTGTTCTTGCTGTTGGTCCGAGTCGAGGTTACTTGATCCTTGATCGCTTATTCACTTCTCGATATGATATTGCGCACGTCGGCAGTGCGTTCGCAATGAGTCAGTCAATCATAATCAAGTGCACTCAAATGCCTGCTGACATAACCGTCATCTACTTCAGAGGCCCAGACACAAAAAGGCACGCCATAGTCTTCTGCGGCGGGCCAGCGCCTACGGTGGCAGAGGGGGTTTTCGTGAGGCCCTTTGAATTAGAGCCACGTCAAGTACCATGTAGCTCAAGTACCATGGCACTTCGTTATACTTTATTCCAATTCGCCCTCGTACATCAACCAACGGGATTGTGCTATAGATAAGATCAAGCGATAATACCTGCTCGCTCTAGAGCAAAATATTTTCGATTTTACCACGATCGAATCTCGTACGGATAGGAGGTTGTCAAATTTACTGGACCAGGGCTAGTCCTATAAATTACATTGGTTTCTGTCGCTAGTAACTGTGGTCCCTCCCTGATTACTCTGTGCACCT
Source organism: Lentinula boryana (assembly GCA_027886635.1). Lineage (NCBI taxonomy): Eukaryota > Fungi > Basidiomycota > Agaricomycetes > Agaricales > Omphalotaceae > Lentinula > Lentinula boryana. The sequence continues at coordinate 32,399 of MU790531.1, forward strand.
TCCATTTTTTTTGTGACGATAGAGCTTTGTTGCTTTACCCGATACGAAAAATCTCATACTCTAACCGCGACGTCCGACAATGATTCACCTCACCCGTGTCTTAGTGATCATCATCCTGTCTTTTACTCTCACCACAAGTTTCGCCAGTGCCGATCCTGCACCTCCGACCCCCGGTAGACTACCACGAGCCATTCGTCAAGTCAAACGTCGAGAACTCCAAGTTCGAGCACACTATCCCGAATTCTTCCTCGCGAGGGATGATACTTCGCCCACGGGAGGAGGCGGTGATGATGATGACGACTGTGCAGACAGTAGAAGGAGAAGAAGAAGAGATCTCTATGATTCTAGTGATCAATTGCTTTCGGTCGATGAGATAGTTGATTTTCTACTTGGTGGTGGAGAGTTCACTTCGTGAGTGATTTCTGTCGGGTCATCTTATCCCCTTTCCTGTATCATGGTTCTGATCTGCGGCACGAACAGAGTAAACGGAACATCCTACTACGATCCAGAGTTCATCCAAGAAAATCAACGCGCCTCAAAAGCATACGGTCCTCGTTCAACCCTCCGCAGTTGGGCCACGAGTGCCTTCGGTGAACGAATCATGTATCTCACTCTTCCAGCATACCAGGCTTGGAAGAGTAACATTGACCCTGAGTCTGCGGTTTATCTCACGTCTAGGTGGGTCATATCTATTATGTTGGGAGATCTTCATCGTTCTAAAACTCTTGGGTTGTAGGACTTGCTTCCGAGCGAAAGACCTACCCAAGATAGAACGTGCCCTTCTTGACCATCCCGAGTTCAGGGATCTCGACGTTTCTGGGGCACGTATCACTAAGCGTTGGTTAGAAGCCGCTACCAAGTACTCTATCTAGATCGTGCTACTCTGGAGGCAGATCATGGACAACATTATCATTAATAAAATGAAATTAATAATCCCGGAAATTCTATCCTAAATACCCTTTGCGTGTATGATTTCTCTAATACTGTATCTCCTGTGTATGTTCCATCCCCGCTCTACAACTATTGAAGCATATATACACATCCCCACAGCGACGGTACAATCGTTGCTCTTTCAGAATCAACTTTGCGTTGAACCTTGAACAATACCTCAGTCAATTCAGGAATCGAGATATAGCTCGGATATTCCCCTACCCCAGATTCTACCTTATTTTTCGGAAATACAAGCATTGCAACCGCGGAACACAAGACTCGAACGACTTTGAGCCTGAGACTCTTCTCAAGGCTATGGACGATCATAGGGTAGTATTTTTGCCATATAGCTTACGAAAAAGTTCGGTACCTCGGAGAGAGAGAATTCTAATTTCTGCGTAGAGTCTACATACGACTATTGAAAAAAAAAACCCGACTCCATTTCAACCTGTTGTCGGTAGTTTGCCATATATAGCTATAATTTATATTCCCCTCGGATCCTTTCCAGATCAAAAAACTAACCAAACCCCAACTTGAACTCAAAGACATGGGCGTAGAAGTAAGCTTCGAGAGAAATATTAAGCAACCTTTGGCGAAGCTAGTACCGTATTGTGATAGCGACATAGAGATTTTTTTTCTGCACTGGAGGACATGAGATCCGCCATCGTAACCCTGTGATAAGCGATCTTTCTAATCCTACATGGCGCTGATTCATTATTTCGCGCAAAGAAAGCTATGATGGAAGAAATCCCGGCGTTTGAAATAGGAAGGCAGCACAAGTTGGGTGGAGTAAAGGCTATGTGACTTGCCCGTATCTACCTTGCGGTATATAGATTATATATCGTACAAGAACGATGCAGCGAGCGAATTAATAAATATTTTTTGATGGGCCGGTAGGCGCTTATTACGTTCATCGATTTGCGCTCCCCGACGGAGGTGAATGCTGCTCGAATTGAGGAAACTTCAATGGTGAAGTAGAAGAGCCTCCCTCTATGCACTTGAGCTTCTGAACCTCCGTATTGCTGTCCCATTCGCACTGACCGCTGCAAAACTATCCAAATCCTCTTGAACTTCCACGTAGGAATAGCGACAATTTGTTGCCCTCCATCGGATCGTCAGGATCAAGCGGTTAAATCCCAATAAGCGGGAGCCCAGTTTAAGCAGGGGAGGACAAGTATAGCCTCTCGTTTCAGATTCGCATCAGTCAGGTTCTCTGGTATAAAGGATGGACATATCCTCATCCTTAGATTTCTTCCCCAACAGAGCTGGTCTCTTTCACCCCTCGCATCTTCGTATTCAACGCAAAGCCGCCGGTCGTCTTATCCAACACCTTCACTTCTTTTCACATATTCACGACACCACTTATCAACGATGGTTTACTCTCATACCGTACTCACAGCTGTTATCGCCGTGGGAGCTGCCTCTACCGTTGGCGCTGCTCCTTTGCCTCCTACTCCTGGTCCGATGGGTGTCGTTGGCATGCCAGGCTCAGCGTTGCCAAACCCCCAGGCCATACCTAGCGTTCCTCCGTTCTCAACGAGAGAGCTGGATGCCCGCGAACTGGACATAATCCTTGAAGAGGAGCCTCACAAAGTCAGTTCACCATCTTTTCTTTCGTCTTCATACTCAAAACTTGTCTCTGGCAGCATTCGCACCACCACCACCACCACCATCATCATGTCGGGCATTTCGGTGGAAAGCATCGCCATCACGATGATGAGGAGCTCGAAATCCATTTCGAGGAAGACAAGCCTCACTATCACCACGGCGAGGAGGAGATCGAAGTGGAATTCAAGGAAGAACACCGTCACCCTCACTTCCACCACCATGGGGAAGAGGAGGAGGAGGAATTCGAGGTTGACTTTAAGGAAGAACACGGTCACCAACACCATCACGGTGAGGAGGAGGTAAGTTTCTAGTCGACCTCGCTATGGAGTTGACTCATCATTGACTTCTTCATTATGTAGCAACATGTGTACCACCACATACACGAGCATGAACACCCCATCCAAGCTGAACACCAGGTTCGTTCTGCTCTAAAATCGTTTACGTTATTCAACTTGAATGTACCTGTAGAAGTTTAAACATCCGATGGGAATGCCACCCAAGGTCAGTGCCATTTGTTTCGCCTGTGTTTTTCGATGACTTACGGTCTTACATTGGGCACAGGTTGAGAAGGCTGAGTTCTGGATGGTTGAAGTGGAGGAAAATCGCCACCCAATTCATATGGAACGTCGACAGGAACCGGACGCTGGAGCAGCTCCCACCCCCGTCGATCCTTCTCAGACCACTTCCCCACCCCCATCATCAGGCGGCACGGCTGGGAAATTGAAGGCCAAGTTTCAGAAGTGGCAAACATCCGCAGGTGGGCAGAAGTTCTCGGCTAAACTGCATCAAAACCTAGATAAGCACTTCCCTCTCGCTGGTGCTGGTACTGGTACTGGTGCAAGCTCCGCTACCGCTCCCCCGCCTCCGGATGCTCAGTTCCAGCGTCGTTCCAGTGCTCAAACTAACCCAAGCACAGAAGCTAAGTCGGCGGACGAGAAGAACACACAGGAACAGGCTGAAGCTAGCCAGGCGTGGAAGGCGATCAAGAGAAAGAGTAGTAATTGGAAGAAAGACATGGATAATTCCGGGGGTGACTGGGAGAAGTTCTTGAACACTCCTACTGGTCAAGTAGTCAAAGAGAAGAACGATCCGGTGTTGAATAGGGTAGTGAAGAGCGCTCTGAAAAACCGCACTGCCCAGCGCGCTTATGCTTCTAGAGTAGCTGGTAGCTCTGCTGCTACTCCCGCCAGTGGCTCTTCGTCTACGTCGAATCCCTCCACTGCAGCTTCATCTATGGGTCGCCGTGCAGCGCCTGCTCCCGCTGGTGCTGGCAGTGACGACTCCCTCTCGACCGGATCGACCAGTGAGTCATCGACCGGAGCGACCGGTGACTCATCGACCGGATCGCCTTCGATGGGCAGTCCTGGAAAGTCTGATGATGCTCTCACTAATAATCCATCCTCGACCACTTCGTCACCCAGTCCTTCCGGCGTCTCGAAGGAGGAGAAGCACAAATATCATGAAGAGTGGAAGGAAGTTGAAAAGATAAGCACCTTCAAGGCTGATATGAAAGCATCCAAGGGTAACTTCGAAGCGCTTTTGAAAACTCCGACTGGTGAGGCCATCAAGAGCAAGGGAGCAGACTTCGAAGCATTCGTAAAGGCTCATCATATGAAGAAACACCACCGCCACCACCAGAACCAGAACCCTGAGTCATCCATAGCTGGTAACGGATCTGGTTCAGTAGCTGGTACCGGATCTGGCTCTCTTGCTTCGTCTGCCCAGTCTACTACCTCCGCTACAAACAACTCACCTGCTCTCGAAGCCCGTTTCGGTTTTGCAGCGCACAATTCTGACGATATAAACGAAGAAGGCTCGGCACGTCCCGTTCACAGTCATGGTCATCGTGCTCGTGCCCTGCCCTACATAGCTGGTACCGTTGACTCTCAGAGTTCTGCTCCTGGAGCCGAACTTCCTTCCACTCCTCTGACTTCTGCCGATCCAACTTCATCTTCATCGAATGACTCCCCTTTGTCTGGTCAACATGGTTCCCCCAATGGTCCTCATGGCCACCACGGCGACCATGGTCTTAATGTTCTCCAGGGCAATCAACAAGGAGGTATGCCACCGAGCCAGAACTCCGCCTTGACTGTTTCCACTAGTAGTGGTCGCCCAGGTTCCTCTTTTGTCTCTGGAGCTTCTACTAGTCCCATTACCCCTTCGTCCCCTCAGGATGACACGGCTCCCAGTCGTGCTCTCCAACGAGTTCGTCGCTCGAATCCCTTTGGTCCTTTTGGTGCCGACTTGGATTAAGCTGTCTATAGAATGATTGGGTGAGTTTTCTATTTCTATTATTGTTTTTTTCATCTTCGGCTTTCGTTAACCTGGTATAATCTTCGTAGTTTCGTTCTGTCGATATATTGTATGTACTACATGAGGTGTATGTAGAATCAATGAATTGAAGCTGTTGAATGGCGAAAGTTGCCAATTTATCTATCCATCCTCGTTTGCATGTATTTGAGTCTGAGAGAGCAGCCACCGGCGCTAATTTCTTTGATCCCAATCACGAATCCGAACGAATTGTTTCTCCTTTGTTGTCGCTGCAAATTCTCGCAGGTTTGAGCAGACACAGGCAGACACCTACGCTGAGCAGCATATATCCATGCCCCCTGTACACGAGCTGTCTACACGGCGACCTAATTTCCGGAAGTTCACCCGAGACCGCAAAATTCTCTCTTTCGTGACTATAGTTCAACCCGGCTAATTTTTCTTATCCTGCGCTTTCCTTGCGCTTGTCGTGCCTTCAAAATAACTTCAAGGCTTCCTACACGTCTCCTTGTACTACAATTCCAGCCAAAAATATTAATCCTTGCAGCCACATCTCCTAGACTGTGGTTTTAATCATTGCAGGGTCAACAAAAACTCGAGACATTTGTTTCCTATCTGCACCGGACTGTGCACAGGATTCGCATGGCTAGGTACTAGCTTCAATCTTCTCAAGCGAGACAGGGGTGTATTAAACAGATGGCCGTGTTGTGTATTCTCCTTCCATCCCCTCACCCACAGAGCTGGTCTCTTCATAAATTTCGTACGATAAACATTAGTCTTACTCTTACATCCAAAGTCGCTGGTCGTCTTTCAACGGACAATAATGGTCTACACTCGTTCTATCCTCACAGCTGTCATCTCTATTGGTGTAGCTTCCTCCGTTCTCGCTGTCCCTGTACCATCATCTGTTGGTGCTAGTGCTTCTAATGATGGCGTAGTCTCCACGACTTTCAACGTTCCTGCTCCCACCCAAAGCAGTACTGCATCTAGTTCTGGCTTGTTCCCAGTGAGTGATATTCCCACTTTCGCTGCCCGCCTCTAGCTCATCCAAAAACGACCACAAGCTCTCAAACCAGGAGTCTAGCCTCAACTTGGAGAAGGCAAGCTTCAATGCTCGAGGTCTCGACATGATGATTGAAGACAATTTTGACCGGAAGCAGCCTCATTGGGTCAGTTATACGACTGTGAACATTCTTACCCTAGCTCGTCAGCTCATCCTGACTCGTACCATAGTTCGATCATCACTACAGCGAAGACGACGTTGAATCCATGGAGGAACAACATGATCATGTCGAGGACGAGGAGGGGTATGATTTCCAAGACAAGGTCATATCTTTCTCAAATTGATTCTGTACCACCCATGTATTAACCCATAATGTATCGCCCAGGTTGAGGAGGACATGGTCGGTCTGGAGGTTCATGATATCAGCTTGACTCGACGACAGAACGACGCGAACGAGCGTCCTTCTGTCAATCCTGACACCACTGCTCCTGCTGCTTCCGGGTCTACCATTCCGTCTGCCGGACCTAAACCTGGGCTTCGGGCTGGAGTCCAAGCAAAGGCTCAGCGAGTCATAGCAAGCTTGAAGCAATCGCGTTTAGGACAGAAAGTCACAGTCCCGGGACAAATTCAGAAAATGTTGGAGAAGTTGAACTCAATGGGGCAGAGTGGGAATTCTAGGAATTTCAGAACGCCCGCTGCTACGACTGGCCAACCCTCTCATGAAGCTGGCCCGTCTCCTGAGGGTCCTACTACCACCGCCTACCGCCGTGCAATGCTCGAAACTCGTGGTGAAATAGACAAAGAACAGGCATACCAGGAACTCGCCTCGGTTGGATTTGACTGGGAGACTTTCCTGAAAGACACAAATTACGGAAAAATGATTCAATCAATGAATGAAGAACTTCAGGCTAATTGGAAAACATATTTCAATTCGCTGAAATCCAGCAGGAGTCATGCAGCTTCCAGCAAATATCGTACAACTCGCGACATTGTTTGAGCTAGTAGCTCCCAAGATTACGAGTCTGGAGGTTTCAACGGCTTCATCAACGCGTCGCCCTCTTCTCCGCGTTCATGCCTCCCCCTTCGATTACGCTGTGGATCTTGATTGAGCCAATATCGGCAGGTTCACGATCGAAGTTCACCTCTTGCTGACTTCCTCTTTCTCATGCTCAGCTCTCCGTCTTGGTTGTAGTACACTCTCTTTAAGAAGATAAATGGGTAAATGTGTAGATGACAATATGATTTTTAAAATTTTCTTGATCGACGTCCATTAGCGGTAAGAATTTTCCGGAGAGGATGAGGACAGGTACTCACTCGTCTGATAGAAATAGATTTGAGTTGATTCCTTGCATTCATTACTGGATATATTATGTAAGGTGTATAGTCTGTATCCTGTACAGGTATTCGTCTTTCTATCAAGTACAACTTCTGTTTCACGGAAAACTTACATCGCTCCAGGGACGTTAATCCATGAACTTGAATATACAGCGGGTCCACTTACCCCTCTGTGACCTGTCCTCCACAGAGGCTGGTCTCTAGACGTCTCATAAATCTGCTAATCTCCTTCAAAACCCCTCAAGATTTTGAATAGACAGTTCTGATTTGTGTTCCGAGCACGAAAGCGCGACCGACGGAACGCGAGAACCAGAAAAACAGGCCAAAGCCAAAGGTAACGGCTTACGCATCTAGCCATCACCAGATTGTTTCCTCTCGACATTATTCAATCCTGCTTCTGGCCGTTGCCGTAGTACTTCAGCCTACACATAATCAGCAAGAAAAATTTCAGTGTTTTGACGAATCTGGTCTGTGAAATATCTTTTCAGACACAGGCGTGTGTCACCCCTAGTACTATGTGCCATATGATTATGATATAGATATACTTAACGCTAAGAATTTTTCCTGTTTCCAACTTTCCATCACGATTCACTTCGGGGACAACAAACTCAAGTTTGAATGAATAAGTGTTCCACTACAGGTGTGGTTACATTCATTGCTGGAGGTCCCATCTTCTGGATGGCAGAACAACAGGATGTGGTAGCCCTAATATATCTACGACCTCGGACCGAGGCTGAGTACAAAGCATATGGGAAGGGTGCTCAACAAGCCTGGATCCACAACTTCCTTGTTGAGATTGGGCATTCACCAAGTCTACCTTCTAAGCTCTACGCTGACAATCGAGGAGCTATCGCAATGTCGGAGAACCCGAAGCACCATCAACGCGTAAAGCATATCGACATCCGCTAAGTACCACTACCTTAGAGACGTTGTTGAAAGGGGGGAGATCAAAATACACTTCGTGGGGTCAGGGGAGAATCCTGCACATTCTTACCAAAATACTCGGTACGACCATTCACTGGCACCGTCGTCAGGTTGGATTCCTAGGGCGGGTCTAAGGGAGTGTCGAGAGGTAGTGAGAACTAGAGAAGCCCCGATCGGAGGGCAAGGTAGTGGTCTTCCACAAGGACATAGATGAAGACCTCGATATCTTTTTCCTTGAAATATACCTGCGTTTTAGATTTTCCTTTTCTTTGTTTTAGATATACTTCCGCTAGCCACTGGTGTCCAGGCCGAGCGAATATGGGATATGTTTTACAATTTTCTTGCTTCATTTAAACGTACCTATCGTCGACTACACCCTCAGTAATTCGCACCTGTTCGTGTGCTTTTGAGAGTGAGTCTCCTATGTACTTCCAGAGATACTTACATGATACGTACATGCATATATCTAGATTTATACTTACGGTACTTCTACAATATCATTCAGAGCAAGCATGGGCTTATGCCTCAGGAGCCCTTTGGTGTTCCTTACTTGTAACTCCACTGAGTGAGCCATGCCTGATCTATGCTGCTCATGTAGACTGTGAGCTACCTGATAGGTCGACTTTGCTTGACCTTTGACCACGCGTACTCGAGGATCACCATCGAGGATCACTTATGGACAACTGATTTGTGTTTGAGGGGGTCCCACCAGTAATTTAGACGCTCGAGCGCTTGAATAGCTTCAACCGTTACAATCAAGTAATCGGTAGCAATAATGCTTCCCCCAGAACGCGTTTCAAAATTTGTAATCGTTTGGTTCGCTAAGAGGTCGTCTTCTATAGGAGTTGAGAACAGCGAAATGGAACTTGGTCCTTAATGGCCTCCGTTTGGTGACGTATCTCAAGAGACAACTCCAAGGACCAAGAGCCATTCTGGTACCCAAATGTCAGGACTTTGCGATTCCGTCGATATCAACTGGATTCGCGGAATGCAAGGATCACAAGTCAATTCTTCTCAAGATCATGATCTCAAGGTTGCCCGTTATCTCCCTCAGCTCTGTCATATGATATATGACAACTCTTGTATCCCAGCGCCATGTTACGTGCAAAGACTTGCCTACTTCGTTACCAGTACTTTAAAGCCACCGGCTCTTAAGAGCAGATCTCTCTGGCTCTATCGATCTTGCTACTTATTCAGCAGATACTATTGATTAAGCACCCACACCATCAGAACTCGAGGCCACGACAGCGGACTGTTTCTAGGCATGGGGAGTGCTATCAGCAGGATCGATACGAAAGAGATTGCACGTTTCCGACAGAACTAGAATCTCGACATGATGTCACTGCGTAGCTTCGTTCTAGTTAAAAGGTAAGGACTTTGTGACCAATCGATTATCCGTCTCCCATTAACTTCCCTTTCTTAAAAGACAGAATACACCACGTGGAACGATTGCACAAGTTGAGCGTTTCCCTCTCACGCTCTACTCCCAGTGTACCTACTGTGTGCTTACCACGAGTTCAATGCTAGCTTCCCATTTCCCTTCCTAACAATCTTTCGTGTTTCCCATACTTTTGATCGAAATGTTTCCGTCTCTATGTTCTTGGTCTTCATTCGAGAGAAGTAGAGCACCAGATTTGTCTGGCTGTCACCACCACAGCTCAGACTTAATCATCGATTCTGTCGTACATACTCCGAAAAAGCCATCGCTGAAGTCTGTTCCTCTCCCTGGGACTCCACTGTTGACAGAGAATGCTCCTATGCCAACCTATTTCTCTATAGACGAACATTCAGGAAGATCTTCCGAGCGGCCATCTCCTGGCCATGGCTCATACAGCCCACATACTATCACTCAGACTCCGAAAAGGCCTCTGAAAGGTATCTTGAAGAAATCCGGACAGTCATCAAACCCTCTGCCGAATCCAACGCCCCTTGGTCAAGGTACGCTTCATTTCACCCTCAATAACTGCGCAGGTTTTATGAGCTTCTTTCGCATCAGAAGAGTATCGTTTGGAATCAGGATCCCATTCTACACAGGAAGGTATGTGAAAAGAAGGTTTTTGAAGATGAATTTCGAGACGCAATGATTCACCTTTGTGTCTCTTAGGTGATCATCACTCCAATCAGAATGTAAGTCCAGCGGGCAGAGGTCCAACTCGAAGAGGCTCCTATGGTAAGCCTTGACTTGCGAAATATATGATCCAACTTTACAATCCCTTGTTCGGTACTCAAGGTGGACATACACAGACTGAGAATGAGGAGAAAGGCTCTTCATCTGAAGGTGAACAGAATGATTGTTGATGATTCCTGAATCCTGATTTACGAATTTAGCAGGGGCTCGAAGGACAATTTGGAGATCTGCGACTTCTTCGATCGAGTCATACACCAGTCAGCGTTTAGACTACTATCAAGGAAAAATTTGAATGATACTGATGATGACATTGGTCCTAGTCAGAGTCCCAATGAAACCTGAAGCAATTGCTCTGAGCTGGCCTTTAACAAAGCCGAATCAGCGCAGAACAAACACTATCCGATTTGACGTTGCCGAAGATCCAACACAAGATAATACCATCACCATCTCAAATGGGGTCTACACAACCTATATGCCAAAGGAAATGCTCAGAATCCCTGCGTCCACGCACTGCACGTTGACCGAAATGCGTATCTATCTGAATTCGGAAGAGTTTAAATGCTGGCCCATCAATGTGCAGCGCAATGATGGTATCTGCTGCTTGGATGTTTTCGAAGCTATATACCACACTCTGCATTTTCCTTTGACAGATGAAGATGATCAACTTATTGACGAGGTCAATGTTCGAAGGCGACCCGGCCTGCGTCGAGTAAATTTACTGAGAGGCCGACGTATCTTTCGTGGACTGATACAGTCAGACCAGAACTGGATCGCCATGATGTGTTAAGCATGTAACTCGAATCATGTAATTAACTGAATCACACTACCTCCAGTGTTAATGAAATTCCATTATCACGTTGTACTAGATAAGAACACATGTGGGAGGCCATTCCCGTGTACATCATTCGAGGTTGTATTGTACCGGTCAATTGTCTCTCGCTGCTGCTTCTGCCTGAATCAACATGAGCCTCATCTTGTCAACCGAAGAAAATGCAAACAATAGTCGACAATAGCTTTAGTTGAACAAAAAATCGCGCAATCTTCCCCATAATATTTCACCTGCGAAAAGTGATTCCACAGACGAGCACATAACCACCTCCAGTCAGAAAGAAAGTATACCACACCCGACCATGATTCGATTGATTCGAAATGTAGCCCTCTGCATTTTCTGTACACTTATCCTTTCTCTGACAATTTCCACGCTCGCCGCGCCCTCTCAAGCTCTTACACAGAATGACAGGTCTTACGCACTGTTGGAGGCTCGCATACACCCCAGTTTCAGTTTGCTGAAGGATCAGCTTTTGGAAGAATTCAACGTAAGTGCTCATATTTCAATAAAAGGGATTCGCTTGCAATGGATCTTCAATCATTCAGGAGGATTGGATCATTGGTGTATATGGAGAACACAATCTCAAGGAATTTGAACTCTTTGGTGAGATTTCTTTTCCATACTGACATGAAGCTCCACACTAATGATTCGACAATCCGCCTGTATTGCTAGACAAGGACTTGAAAGGCTTAAAGGTTAAACAACAACAGCCCTATGCTCCCGAACCGCTACCGGGTCTCAAGAGATCTATCAAAGGCAAAGCTCCTGCCACAGATTCCATAAAGCCGGTTCCATTACCTCCCGCTGCGACGCTCGCCAATGCCACTCTTGGCTATGCAAAAGAAGTCATGAACTCCGTCAAGGGATACACAATTACGGCGAAGGGGTTTACCGAGGCAGCACTGGACGACAAATGGGTTGTTGCTGAGGCGAGTGCGTTGAAAGAAATGGGTACGCTCGCTGGTTCCGGAAAGCTCTCAACGTGGCCGGTCGATGGGGAAGCTCGGCCTGTCATTCTCATGCAATATAAGGGAAAGTCGCTGCGCCAGTATCCCTGTTACCAGGCACTTCGACAGAGCGATAGCGCCAGGTTTTCCGAGATGGTTGTAAGCGGATTAGCCACCCAACTGAAGAAAGAACTCTGGAGACTCGTTCAGAAAACGCGTCTCCTGAATGCGTAAGTTTTTGTATTCAATGCTCCCAGAACTGACGTTCTTTTTTCTGTAGTAACTTCCACATAGATAATATCGTTGTCTCTGCAGACTCGCAGTGCAGAATAAAAGCTGTCCAGATCATGGACTGGGCTTATCCTAACGTCTTTATCACAAAAACATCGCTTGCAAAAGAAGAGGACAAGTTTGTGAGTTTGTTTTCTCTTGGTAATCGGTTTTGTGACGTGTAGGTCTTGCGATGTAGGACGCTTGGTTTCAAAAACGATTTAAAGCCATGTATGATCGAGATTTCGGCTCTGAGGAGGATTCTTACGTTGTTCAATCTCCTGAGGGAAGCTAGGATTTGTTGCCGAGTAAACTTCTTTGTTTCTATACTGTAGCTCGCCATGTCCCTTTTACGAAGTCCTGCTCTTTACCTGATCCGATTTCGCTGCTGCCTAACCGCTTAAAAATGTTGCTGCAGAATCGATCTTCATATAACGAGTGATCCTTTGTCCTTGTGCTATTATGTTTTTCCACGCTATAAGCGAATGAAAATGGCATCCCGGGAGGGATTCCGTCAACGACTGGTGCAAAGCATGGAGTGAAAGGACGCATTAGTTGACAGACGCAGGCCCTTCCATAGTCCAGAATGAAATTGGTTGTTTGTCACTGACGAAGAATGAGTAACGGCAAACTGTAGTCTTTGTACGGACACGTGATGCCACACCTCTCCCTCTGCTACCAGCATCGTGTGTCCTCCCTGCTCAGTAGTAGAGTGAAATAGACTCTTTTCTTTCCACTCCCACCCACCCTATCAATATTCAGAGAAGCAGCCACACAGGTAAGAGATTACTACCAGTACCGCATTACACATACACTCAGGCAGTCCGAGCATCGAAGAGGTAGCAGCTGCTTCGGGCCCACCCGCCCATCGCAGCTGACCATGAATACAGAACTCCTCCGTTGCTGGGACCCGAAGGCCCTTCGGGCCTTATCCCAAAGACCACTCCTTATGTTGAATAACCGCCCAGTTATCATATGTCTAAACAGTACTCGTACTACATTGCACTCTACTACGCATCACCACAGATCCAAAGATACGCTCCGAGGCACTCCACTATATAGTAGGAAATCGGAGTCGGATGAACTTTGATGGTGTGAACAAATAAGTAGGCCGAGCGGCATATTTCATTCGCACGTGTTAGAATTCAATTCACACGTTCCGGACCGGGTCCATTTCAAATACAGGATATGAAATTTTGTGTGCAAACAATAGCAATCACTAATCCGTGCATAGCACGGATAAGACTGTCAATCTCTCATCGGGCCTGATGTAGTTGCTTATCCTCTACCTACATTACTCGACTGTTGGTCTTCATCTGCTCCTGTCAGCAAGTGCCAGTCTACAGCTGTCGATAACTTTGAGCAGCTCGGCCGTCGGACGGAACCTAGGAGCCTAAGTAAATCCTCCCTTTTTCGAGGTGCTTATAAACTCGACTCACGATATGTCATGCTTACTGCTGGTAAGGTTTCCAAGATTCACAGCTTCCATAGTCAATCTTCAAATCTCGCCGGTTGACTTAAAATCATGGCCCAAAGCTCTTCGGAAACTATTCCTACATCCATTGAAGATGTCCAAATGACTAAAATTGAAGAAATCCAACTTGGGGAAACGGATTCGAGAGATGATTACGCTCCCACTGACGGAGGCTGGGAGGCTTGGGGGACAGTCTTTGGAACGACATTGATTTCATTTGGAACGTTTGGGTAATCGATCTTCTGAGTACATTGCAAGCTTTGGCTGATCTATTTCTCCATGGCTAACCAGCTTTGTCAATGCGTTTGGTGCTTTCTCCGACTATTATAACGAAGCATACTTGTCAAATTACTCTGCAACAATTATTTCCATGATTGGTGCCGTCCAGGTATTCATTTTATATTTATGTGAGTTTCTAGTTTCGTGTCTCCAGCGTTTCGAACCCATTCCGTCCATGCTCAGTCGCAGGAACCGCGGGAGCCGTTTTTGACTCTGTCGGACCACGATATCTAATACCGACTAGTGGCGTAGTTGTGGTCTTTTCGCTCTTCATGCTCAGCATCACAAAACCCGAGCACATTTACCAGCAATTCCTCTCTCAATCAGTGCTATTCAGTCTTGGTGCCACTTTCAGGTGAGCTGGGCACATTTCCATTCCGTGGTATTCTTTTTCTTTCCACCTCGCTGACACTATATGGACACAGCTTCTTTCCTTCGATGGGTCTTATGGCCCACTGGTTCAAGCACAAGGTCCCTTATGCCATCGGATGTCTTGCTTCTGGCGCAAGTGTGGGCGGAATTGTAATCCCTATCATGATCTCAAAGTTGATTCCACGAATAGGTTTTGGTACGTAGCCGTCTCAATCATCCATCACTCTTCCAATGCTCAACACACATTCCTCAGGGTGGACCATCCGAATTTTGTCCTTCATTACTCTCGCGTGTTTTGCCGTCGGTACAGTGACCATCAAGCAGCGTAGACCCTCCAAGCCGTTCCCTAAATCCGTGTCAGCATTATTTGACTTCTCGGCCTTCAGAGATCCATGCTACGTTTTCCTTGTTCTGGGATGCTGGTTCACGGTCTTTGCGGTTTTTAATCCGTTTTTCTATGTTGGGCTCAGTGCTGAGGCCGCCGATCCCGAGTCCAATGTTAACGGGTATTATCTCGCGATCCTCTGTGCAGCGTCGATATTCGGAAGAGTCAGTCCTGGTCTGATTGCTGGGAAATTAGGGAGGTTCGTTCAAAGAATCATTTACTCAACTCGCTCAAACGCTCATGCTTTTTCTATTGTTGCAGATTCAACATTCTATACATCTCGACTCTGATATCCTCGATCTTGATATTTGCCCTGTGGTACACATCGTTCGCACAAGCCAACTTGATCGCGTTCGCAGCGTTATATGGGATGTTTTCCGGTCCCTTTTTCTCTGTTACGCCCGTGAGTATTCTTCATTTGATTAATGCTATCGATCTCATATTTGGTCTACTGCTCCCAAGTCCTGTGTAGCCGAAATATCACCTATCGAACGTGTCGGAGCAAGAATTGGAGGGACGTATGCTTTTATGGCCTCAGCCACGCTTGCTGGCACTCCGATATCAGGGCTGTTTATAAAAGAACAGACGAAAGCCAACTTTGACAAACTGATACTATTTTCCGTGAGTTGCGCATCGGTTTTCTCGGCTTCTTTACAGGTCAACTGACGATTCATATAACATGGTCAGGGTATCATGTCGTTGGTAGGGACAGTGTTGCTCCTTGTTGCGCGCCTCATACGAAAGAGGAATCTTTTTGCGGTCGCATAGCAGTAGGATGAGAGGATATAATGATTATTCTAATGAATATATGACGGAATCTACAACAGAACGATATCTTACTCTTAAGGTGAAGTGAATCTCTAGGTCTAATACTCTAAGGAACTCGAAATACATATGATAAAAAATTCTTCGCTCAATGATCAAGATTTATACTATTGCAAACACACGTCTGTCCCTCAACATTCGTGCAGTAAAGAGGAGTGCGGCACCAACAAAAGCCATGAGACCCTACATAAGAGATGATGAGAACTCGAGATGCCGCCGACACCAAGGACAACGCTCACCGAGAACAAGATGAGATGTTTAAAGTTGGCCTCGGTTTGAGTTCTGATGAACATACCTCCAATGGGAGTACCAGCAAGACAGGCGGAGGCCATGAACGCGTATATTGAACCCAGACGGGCACCAACTTTATCAATTGGTGATATTGAGGCTACGCAAGGCTGAAAATCACAGGTAAGGGTAAGAGCTTGGGGCTTATCCCACAACGTCAGGGACGTACAGGTATCAAAGTGAAGAAAGGCCCAGCAGCAATGCCGTACAACACCACAAATGTCACTAGGTTTGCCTCCGCGAACGAAGTGTACCAGAGGGCAAATATGAGCCCTGCAGAGAGAAAGGTCGACATCCACATGAGGTTGAAGCTTTTGGCAAAAATCCGTCAGAAATCAGGCCTTTCCGATTGAACACCGACGTACCGTCCGACTCGGAAGGCGATCAAACCCGGACTCACTCTACCCACTATTGACGTCGCACATAAGATAGCAAGGTAATATTCATTCAAAGGCGATCCAGGATTAGCCATTTTGGCCGAAAGCCCCACATAGAAAAACGGGTTCCATATGGAAAACACTGCGAACCAGGAGCCTAAAGCGAGGAAGAGGTAACATGGGTCTTTGAAGCCAGCGAAATCCAGAAGTTTGGTGAATTTGGGAAGGGGTTTGGTAGGTCGTCGGGGGTAGATGGTGAGTATGGCGACGAGGTAGCAAAGAAGCGATATCAGAGCGATGACACGTATTGTCCATCCTGAATTCAATCAATTTAGAATGACATAAATTGAGAAGAAAACAAAGCTTACCGAAGCCAATACGCGGTATGAGGTTGTTGAGCATGATAGGAAATATGATACCTCCTAAGCTTGCTCCTGAAACCAAGCATCCTACCGCGTAGGGCATCTTCATCTTAAACCAATGTGACATGAGAGCAATGGCTGGAAAGAATCTTCGTACGACAGATTGAGAAAGAGGAACCTAAAATGATGAAAAAAGAACGACCGACCCAAAAGTTGCGCCAATACTGAAAAGGACTGACTGGCAGAGAAATTGCTGATAGATCTTTTGAGGCTGCGTGAACGACAGCAAGAGCAGAGATAGGATGACAATGATTCCACTGGAGGGTATGAGGTAACGAGGACCAATAGCATCAAATACCGCTCCAGAAACACCAGCGACTTTCGAAGAGAATCTACGTCAGAGAAAGGAAGACCAAAAGACTCGATAGTTTACGAACAGATATAAAGCATAAACACTTGGAGCGCGCCAATCATAGATATGAGAGTGGGAGAGAAATGGGAGAGGTATTCCGCGTTGTAAAAGTCGGAGAAAGCTCCGTATCCATTTGAGAATCTACGGGGAATAAATAATCGGCGAGTGATTCAACAAAACGATTGGCATACCCGAACGTGGTGAAAGCAACCAAAGAGGCACCGAGGACGGTACTCCAAGCTTTGAATCCACCATCCGGAGGGGTATACGGCACTTCGAGAGTGGCAGTAGGATCAGCTCTGTTTCTATTGCCAGTTTTTAGAGCCTCAACATCGTGATATTTCTCTGGATCCGAAACTTTGTTTTGTTGCGGCTCATCGTGATGTATGAGTGTGTCAGAGCTAGCCAAAGGTGTGAAAGGTGGGCGGGAAGTCCGCGTAGGGAGATGGTCTTCTAAATCAGCATGTAGAGTAGAAGAGCTAGCCAAGGGTGTTGAAGACATTTGAACATGGCCACCGTAAGGCATTGTGAGCTTTTAGTGACAAAGGAAGAGACGGAATCGTTGGACGGGAACTTGGGTAAGGAGAACGGAGGGCAAAGTCTTTTATGCAAAGGAGATAATAGATACCCAGAGTGGCATTGGAAAATTTGAAGCCCTGTTGCTCATCATGCAAACAGGTTTCAACGCAAGGCATTGCGCTCTAGATCTGATCATTACGAACGGGACACAGCGGGTGAGCCTGAGAGACGAGGGTAGTCATTACCTATCTATTCCGAGAGGTATAGTACAAATTCCTCGAGGTCTAAACCACCGCATGCGCACGATACGAACTGCGGTGTCGAGGTATCCATGAGGTGGCGCTTCATTCGAGTACGCATATCAAAACATATCAAAATGGGAGAACAAAGGATAAACACTTTATACACTTTCCAGACGGCTCTGGGAGATATTTGGATGTTAGAAAATGGTCCATTGGTCATAAAATCGAGAACTGACCGAGATCCGATAAATATATATACCATTGATTGTATACATTATACTTCTACATTCCGAGATCCACGCTTCAGCTGTGCTACATGCAAGTTGCAGCCCTGGAAGAGGCCAATATGCTAGACCTTGAAGCTCACCTTGCTACATCCACAAGATGAATCTCGAGCGGCAGTCTAGGCCCATTCTCGGCGTCGTAAATAAGCGCGCGTCAGTTTGCTCACTATCACGCGCTCTTCCGGCTAAGCGCCTTTCGGGCGCTTATTCACTCTTATCGCGTAGACTTTATAAAATTCCCCCTTTGCTTATCTAGTGTTCGTTTTCAATAGTAATACGCTCCAGACTTGGCCTGACCTTGCGAGTCTGATCTCCCAAACTAGAAGAGTTAGAGTTACCCACCCGCTCACTTTCATTCTGACACATTAAACTCGAATTTCTTACCCATTTTCTGATGAAAATTATATCTTATCTCCTTTTCCCGAAGGGAAAACAACGTGATACGCACCACTTGCTCTCTCGTTATTTCTCCAATCGATGTCCTTCAAGGCAGGCAATCCCTTCTGACAGGAATACAGTTGTATATCGATACCCCATGACTCTGTCCCGTCGTTAGTGCGAGCAAACTCAATTCTCGAGCCATGTTACATATTGTCCATCTGCATCGATCAATGTTATTATAATATAAACACACTAAACGCAGTTTCGTCTTTCTTAGTCGCTTTCCATTAATGACCCACCCCATCCAGACGTACTCCCTTTCTGGAGGTATCGAACTATCCTTCACCGATAGCGGCCCCCCTCTCGATTCCTCAGACTACACGACTATCGTCCTTCTACACGGCGGTGTATTCAATGCATGTACGTTCTTTTTTTTCTTTTTTCTTTTTACGTTACTCCACCTGATATCTTATACTCTAGACGGCTTCCACAAGGTTCATGGATACGCTCATAACCTAAACCTCCGCACCGTTCTTTTGCATCGCAGGGACTACGCCGGATCGACACCGTATTCGCGCTCGGAGACACAGGAGCTCCGACAGGGAAATGTAATCTTCTGGGAACGATTGAGTGCGCAACTGGGGGAATTTTTACAAATGTTCGTGCAGAGGGAGGGCATTCCGAAGTTGGTGGTTCGACAAAAGCCCGCGCAGTTGAACGGTCTTGGAAATATGGGGAGTGGAGGCGTAGCGATTCTAGGATGGTCTGGGGGCTGTTTACCGATTGTGTCCTTCCTCGGTGCCATTCGGAATCGAATGATTTCTGAAGAGCTATACAACTTCCTGGTGGACTACATTGGAGATTGTATACTGTACGGTGAGTGATGTCCTATTTTACCCATTACCAGGCTCACTGTCCTTATGGTAGACCCTTCCTATCACTGCTTCGGATACCCACTGCCTCCAGAAAATCGGAATTACATCCCATGGGAGGATACCACAATCTCTTCCGAAGAATTCTTACATGCCTTCTCGCAATGGGTCAGCTCGTACTACGATCACCCTTGTTATGATCCCGTCAGCCGCAGCTTACTCACGACAGCTTCTATCAACGATTACGATGGTCAAAGACACAAGAGTGATGAAATATCTGTATCCTCCTGGACAGATGTAGAGATTGTTCAAGGTACCGAGGAAAGACCATCCAAGAATGAAATCTCAACGTGAGTCTGCCATTCTCGATGCGTCGTTAGTTTCTCATCACCATCTTATCAAGTTTCCTCCCTGAAGTACAGAAAACTCTTCGTGCACTGACCGAACAGGCGCTATTTGACCAGGATTGCACAAAGACCTGGTTCCCAGACTTAGAAGTATCCCATATAGGAGGCACTCGAACAAATTGGATGTGTGCTTGGGCGATGATCGAAACAAAGAGACGATATTTTCATCAAGGATCCACTGATCACCGTAGCCGAAGCCAAGGTCAGAACTTGGATTCAAGGACGAGATCGAGAGGTCGTAGGATACGGTTCTTTGACATGGATGGAGCGAATCATCTTGTGGGTAGATCTTATGGTATTCTCCTCTCGTCGGACCACTGCTCTAACAGAAATCGACTTTGTAGGCACATTGGGATCGGCCTGCAGAGTTCTTGCAGCTTGTTGCGGAGTGTATCCGATCCCATTGGTCGAATTAGTTAGACTGTTCGGTCAGCGTAGAGGCTTTTCTGCGACCAACCTTGAAATTCATTCTTTTTGCGATGTGACATGAATCCGAACCAACCCGAGCCATCTGGGCACAAAGGATCTATGACAAACTTGTAACGCGATGACTACACATGTGAAGAGACTGAAGCCTGAGGATCATTCCGTGTCGCTGACCCCTCTGGAAGGATAAGTCACACGTGTGTGGATGCTTCAAGACAATGGGCGATGTCCCAGCGACCCGGAAAGCCCATCCAAAACCACGAGTTTGGGCACACTCCTCGAGCGCGTATATAATATCTCGACTCATAGGATGAGATCGTGCAAGTATCAAAGGCAGAGGGCGCGAGAACCCCGTTTCTCTTAGTTGTATCACAGGACTGAGAATGGTTTGCTACTGGTGACTGCCATCGTGTCCGAGTACTTCCTCGAAGTAAATTGTGGCAAGGCAATATAAACGGTGGTCCCCTTCCACGACTTTTGTGCCCCGTTCTCATGTGCATACAAATACGAGCCTCAGCGAGAACCCTCGAGATCTCAGGAGGTACTGAATAACGTAGGTGCGATTACTATTACACGATCAAGTCGATCTACCCAGCCGGTGACTACTGCTCTCCAATCGAACGACAGAAGGTGTGGTCTGAATCCTCAGGCGATACCTGGAAGAGGGTTAGGTTGAGTACACATGACTTGAATAATGAATTTATAACACTACTTTGAAAGCCTTTATGAACATCGTATCGATCCCAGTCAAACTCGTTCCATTTCTTCATTTGCCGAATCACCATACATTCCTTTTTGTGTTTCGTTTTCCAAGCTTGAGCCTGGCACGTCTGTCGAGTACCAGAAATCAGTACATATAAATACAGTTCATCTGCATATGCTCGAATACCTTGCTGCAGTAAGGGATAGTCGAGCACAAAGAACACTTCTTCAAGGCAGACCCTCCACAAAAAGCGCAAATTTCGGGAGTGAGATGGCCCGCACGAACAGTTTCGCCTGCAGTAACCAGTGCTTCCAGGCCGAGCGGAAGAATCTACCGTGCACGTTGCTTGTGTGTCAGGTCTTTGCGTCGTCAAGCAAACTAATCATTACGCACCGTGACACTCTTAGGCTCCTCCAATCTGACTCCAACCTGCCCATCCGCGAAATTATGAAAGTTTGCATACATTACGCAGATCGTCGACCCCACCAAGCCTTTTTCTAGCACTTTCGGAAAAAGTGTCCTATCGTCAAAATGAAATGAAACGAGAAAAGTCCTGCCGGTAATATCCTTTGCGCTGTACATCGGTCGCGTAGGCCATGGTTGTAGTCTGACAATTTCGGCAAGGAGACACCAGTGCCTGCTTGGTCGAATGCGAGTTAGATCTATAGAGACAGTATAGTAACTGCTTTCCGATCCAGTGAAGGGAAAATCATGGGGGAGGTCAGATAGTGCAGGGAAGAATGTCTATTGGAAGACAGTCAGTTTGATGTGGGAGGTCAAGCGAAATCGTACAGTATCACGCAGATTTGGAAGTCTGGATAGCATTTCAAAGGATTCAAGAGCGACGTTGCAGAGTGAGAAATACTAGAAGCAACTATCTTGTCTTTTATACTTCAACCTGCCCAGAAGGAACCTAATGCAGCGCACAGGGAGATTACGCACACTGGTAGGAGTTAGTACATAAAATGATGACTCGCATATAGAAGGGCGGATAAACTCTATCTTGATTTAATCTGCGAGTGCAAGTATGGATGACGCTGCGCATCGAATGGCCTTGGATAAGTCCTAGTCGCGAATTGTCAATCTACTTGCCCCCGGCACGAAAGAGATGGGTGAAAAAGATCTCTCTCAGATTTGACAGACGACAAAGGGCCAAGCCTCAAGGCAGAATGCGACAAGAACGCGATGCGAGTGTTAAGCTTAACATTAGCTCTTCGTACACACCTATGTAAATACAATGCACCCCAGTGACTGAATCGAATAGACACGTTCGAGACTCATCAATTTTAAAGTACAGGATTACTTTGTTTCGATGCAAATGGAGTAGAATAACAAATGGACGCGTGACGTCACGATAACATGAGGATGTGACATGTCGTGAGAGGCGTGAGCTTACGTGCGTGAGCACCTGATTCGAATACCCTCAGCAACGACTTCCATGAACTCTCGGGTTCGATCCCAATGTGCCTTCCAAAGGACCCATGAGCTCGGGAAGTCAAACGGGAAAGAAAGGCTCACAAGATGATTCGATCCGTCCATATCAAAAAACCGAATCTTTCGTATTTTAGTAGGCTGGCCAGATTGACTAATTTTCCCTTCAATACCGGTGAATCTTGCTTGAAGATACCTCTTCTTTGTTTCAATCTCTGGCCAGGCGCACACCCAGTTTGATTTTGTGCCTCCAATGTACGACACCTCGACATCTGGGAACCACGTACTCACGCTCGTGCCTTCAAAAAGTGCTCGCTCAGAAAGGAGACGGAGAGTTTTTTGTGCTGGAGGCAGAAATCTACATGAATAATAAGCGTGTTGTGTGTCATAGATAGTTGTCTTTTATGTCGTGAGGAGTACACTTACGCTAATACCTCATTCTTTGCTGAAGCTCCTTCAAGTCCCTTGACAATGTCTTCCTCAGTCCAAGAGGAAAGCGAAATTTGTTCACTCTTCGATCTGATACCGTCAAGGTCGTATATACTCGCCGTCGAGGGCAGACTTTGACTTACAGCATCGTAGCAAGGATGATCGTAGTATGAGCTCACCCATTCCGCAACGACCTGAGGAAGATCTTCTTTCGATACTGTTGGGTCGTCCCAGGGAATGTAGTTTCGGCTGTCTGAAGGAGGAGTATATCCGAAACTGAAATAGGTTGGATCTACGTCCGATGAGATTTGACCACTGTTTCAAGCGGAGGGGATTGATATCACTAACCATAGAGTATACAACACCTGACATATTCCTGCAGACCCTTGTACAGGTCGTCCGGAATAAAAGGATTCTGAATTGCACCAAGCAGCGATAACACCGTGGAACATCCAGCAGACCATCCAAAGATAGCCACACCTCCGTTTCCTTCTCCATTCGTGTTAGCGAAATTATTTGTATGTAATGTACGGGCGGTATCCTGCAAAGGTGATTTTCGTCGGGTCAACTTTGGAATTTTCTCTCGCTTGATAAAGATCCCCAAGAATTCCGCGAGCTGTGCACTCAATCGTTCCCAAAATACCACACTTCCCTGCTTAAGTTCCTCTATCTCTGTGCGAGAATACGGCGTTGATCCAGCATAGTCTCTACGATGGAGGAGTACGGTGCGGAGGTTCAGGGCGTGAGCGTGGGCGTGAATTTTGTGGAACTGGTCTATGGAGAGCCAAGAAGAAAGGATTAGATAGAGTCCATGATATGAGTCCATGCGATACAAACATGCATTGAAGATTCCACCATGTAAGAAGAAGACAGTAGTGTAGCTGACAGAGTCGGGAGGTGCCCCACTGTCGGTGAAAGACAACTCAATTCCTTCAGACAGGGTGTACGTCTGGATTTGCAAGGAAGGCATATTGTTAATGTTGGAACTGGAATAAGTGAAAATTTATGATTATATGAAGACACAAACGGTGGCAAATTTATACTGTAGACCAATGACAGATACTGTTTAGTACTAGCTCCCACTGGCTATACTATGCCAAACTGAATGACGTGCAGGACTGTCATCGTGGGACGTTAGGCTGGGAGGTTGACAATCGACTTTGATGTAACGAAAAGGGCCTAGTTTGATTGAAGGGTACACAGATAGAGGGGGAGGGATTAAACTCAATTCTCTACGCAAAAGAATGATTAAAAGAGTTTTTGCAACCGGGAAAGGTCCCACCTGTAGGACTGACTCTCATTCACAACGGGACTTGCTAGGCTTTCGGACCGCAGGACTCCTCCTACCTCGGTAGTCGATTTGATCCCCACAATGTTCTGGAAGCTGTATGATGTTCATTGAAAACAATCTCTCAGCCGAGATTCTCTAAGCTAATTTTTAGACTAAAATATCTCAATACGATGTCAATCAAATTCATTTACTGCGGTAGCAAGTGTTACAACTCCGCGGACAAGATTATAGCATACGAAAAAGGATATGTACATACTCGATGTGGAGGGCCACTTTCCGTTGTGGAGCGACTTGCATTTGTTCGTCTGTCCAAAGAAAACATGGGTATCACTCTGAAGTACGCGAGTGACGTCACCGATACCTCCTCATGGTTGATTAGATCCTGAAGCGTGACGTCACTCATTCTGCTCTCGTACGATGTTCAAATTATCTGCAAACGGAGCCAAAATAGTATACAACGGTGAGCCTCC
Source organism: Lentinula boryana (assembly GCA_027886635.1). Taxonomy (NCBI): domain Eukaryota; kingdom Fungi; phylum Basidiomycota; class Agaricomycetes; order Agaricales; family Omphalotaceae; genus Lentinula; species Lentinula boryana. The sequence continues at coordinate 56,870 of MU790531.1, forward strand.
TCATGGTACCATTGTAAGGACTACCTCAGGACCCCAACAGCGTGTCGGAAATGGTTCACGATTGTCAGTATGATAATTAGCCCGGTGCTTTTTGTCATAAATGCTCCCTTTGGACGTTTCGCCCTCAATGGAAAGAGCATCTTCTTATTGGACGGTACGTGCTCAAAATCTCGTACTAGAACGTCGCCCTAAGGACTGAACAGGGAGAAAATCATGGATAGTAATGGAATTAGTGTCCCCTCTTATGTTCATTGACACCTTCCTCAACTCCCCACTCTCGCGCGGCGAACCTGTGTCATTTGAACCATCTCTCGCCCAGTATGTTCTAGCAGGGGCGTACCTGACTCATTACCTCAATCGCGCCATTGTTTCCCCTCTTCGTACCCCGTCACGCTCCAAATCCCACATCATAGTTCCTCTCGCCGGGGTTCTATTCAATACATTGAATGGATTCTTAATGGGAACATATCTTTCTTCCCCTGCTGCCTTTGCATATCTCTCTCGCTCTCGACCGACATTCTTTGTCGGTCTGAGTATCTGGGCTATTGGATTTGCAGGAAATCTCATCCACGATGAGATTCTCTTGAATATTCGTCGCAAGGCCAATTCCAAACCTGATGGCAAGGCGACCAGAAGCAGCGGCAAAACGACAGAGAACGAGGACAAGAACATTCCAGAGCATTATGCCATTCCTTACGGAATGCTGTACAAGTATATATCATATCCAAACTACTTTTGCGAATGGATAGAGTGGTTCGGATACGCTCTTGCGGCATCTCCCTTTCCGTTCGACGCTTCATCGCTTGGTTATGCTGTCAGGGCTTTACAGTCACCATCTATCATCTTCGAACCATCTTCTCTCTTCGCGCCAAGGCTTACTCCTCCCTGGATTTTTCTCCTCAACGAAATTGTTCTCATGCTACCACGTGCATACAAAGGGCATCGGTGGTACCAAGAAAGGTTCCGTGACTCATACCCGAAGGAAAGGAAGGTCGTCGTGCCGTTTGTATGGTAGGCTAGAGACTTACACGATCTTTCGTTGGCTGTTCCAAAATGCTGTTCTCATGATGATCTTGAAAGAAGAGAAGGCGCTTTGATTGATCATCTTTTTGAAGTTTTCGGCGCATCGTGTTCTCATTAAAATCAGCAGATGTGTCTATCTCGTCCTCCAATCCCTGCCTTGCAAGAACGTATTTGCGTACTGTTTCAGCCGTTTATTTATTCCAATCGAAACAGGGTGGTTACAGGGAGTTGACTGTTATATCAAACATAAATGTATACGCTGGTTTTAGCATTCCACACTCACCTCCAGACCGGCTCGCAAGCAAACTGCGGCTTGCATATCACAACCTCAGCACCGCCGGTATGGATTTCATTCAGGACTCTGGATGTTTACCTCGGATCACTTTTACGTGGTGAAGATTTATTCTCGGAATCGATACGAGGCTAGCAGACGACTTGTACGAGCTGCTCTGAAAAGACTTAGAGCAAATTCAAATCTTCGTTGGTTACCAGGGGCCGGAATCTTGTCAGTTCAATTGAGCGATGGTACAGCGGAAACCTGTCATATGCGGTTCGAAATCCTTCCATCAAATATCCGGCAAGGCCTTGACTTCGGATGATTTGTGTCTCCGTTGTGTCGTTGTAGTTGTAGAGGTGAAAATCGACTGTTTGCAGGTACACATATATATAATGATACGTGAAGCTGACCCATTCCTTTTACTAATTGGCGGGAGTAGAGACAAGCCACTATTACCATTGGGATCACTGATCTCTTCAATATCCCACTAGCGCTTGAGCTGCGACTGTCGCGGAGGAGCTAGGAAGGACATACTTAAATATAGGTAGGTCTTTCGAATTGTCAATAGGACTGATTTCAGGTTTTTTTTTTGTCATTGATCCATCATTGTTTTAAACTTGGTTATGAACTCACGGTGAAGCGCGTGATTGCCCCTTCCCCCAGGAACATACCGAACTCCTCAAGTTATACAATCTTGCAGATCACCTGTCAGGCGTTAGTGAACTTGCCCCCCACCAACCATCTATTTGACAACCTAAATACCTTCACTTTTCCATTTGTTGTTTCGTTTCTTCATCTGCTACAAGCAACATACCAGCTGTTGGTTTGTTTTCTTTCTGTTCTTGGCATTTCCTGTCCGCTAAAGCGTGGCGCCTTTCTTGTGGTTAGTTCAGTCATTGCCCGATCCCCGAGCGCAATATCAGTAAATCATGCCCATTGGAGAAGACGACGTCATGTTCGAGGAATCATGGACCTCCCCGACCGTACTGCTTGACAATGCGACAACGATCACTGAGAAAGATTTCAATGACAAGACCAGTAATGTCGTCGTTAGTCCTGCAAAACTCCAGTGTCCGATATGTTGCCGCTTTTGCCCCGCTCGGGACTTTGGCCAATGCATTGGAGCGCCTATGTCTGAATTCCCCCTTCTCAAAGGTCAGAGCGGGACGACGAGCAGGAAACGAAAACGGACGGAGACCAGGACTGCACATGAGGTTGTACTCGCTCCATGTCATGACTGCCTAGATAGCCTTGGGGAGGAGGAAGGTGCGACATGGGGTAGATGCGATAATCCAAAATGCTGGTCTCGAACAGAAGACTCGCTGAGAGCCTCTACAATCAAGGCGACAGGGGCTTTCTCGGAAGACAATTTCTTTTTTGGAGGGTCAATATCTAGACCTACTCTATCATTCAATCCTAGCATCCCTCGCCAGACAGACTCTCCCGATACTAACAAGCGGAGACTGGGTCTGGTTTGTCCAAAATGTTCACCTGAAGGTGGACTCGGCTGTTCGCACAAATGGATCTGTGATATGTGTGCATTCTGGGACAAGCACCCATTGGTCTGGGAGTGTCCCGGATGCTTGAACGATTATTGCGATGAATGCGAGGAGGTGTGCTTTGGAGGTTTTGAGGAAGAAGAGCGATGTTCTGAGTGTGGTAAGAGGGATCTTTGTAGGAGATGTAGGGAAAACTTGTCAAATACACCCTCTGGAGATAGTGGATTTCACAACGATTTGACCATGCAACTCTTTTCCTGGAGATGTCGTTTGTGTAGGTTTCCTGTTTGTTCGGGTTGTTTTCCTATGGCTCTTGCAAACGGGAGGATTGACTCGTGTCGGAATTGTTGCTCGCATTTGTGCGGAGTGTGTCGAAGCCTCTTGGCTTGTCAGAGATGCGGAGGAGAGATGTGCCAGCTCTGTTTAGGCGAGTCTTTAGCGATGCTTTGCCGCAAATGCGAACATGGTAGCTAGTGAGGTCCTCGTCTTATTTCCTACCGCCTGATATTCTTGATAAAAATTGTAGATTATGAATCCACAACCCATTTCACAAAGGAGCCTGTATGAATCATTGTTGTAATAACAGTCGAATTTTTGATTTGTGCATGTGTACATGGAAAATTACATTGTTTTTAATCACAAGATCCATCCTTATTCTGCGGGAACTTTGAAATTGAATCTTGCCTGGCTCAAGGCCTAATCGAGGCCAAATGTGTGTGATATCCAACTGGCACTACAGTCGTCGCAGTGACGGGTCTGTGGGCGCCAACTCCATCCTTAGGATCGCAAGCAACAGCACCTGGGAACGGGTGTTCAAGATACGAATGGAAAGATTCGGCCTTGGACTCGGGTGGAATACGAGCATTCTTGTGCTCAGCAACTATTTCACTGCAGATTGAGACGAACGCTTTCCCAAGGACTTCAAAATCGCTAATCTAGAAGCAGAATGAGAAATGAAAACAAGCGATATGCGATTTAAGGGCTTAGGGTGGCTTACTTCATTCCAAATTTGAGCGCTGACTCTTGTCCACCAAAGCTGTTGGTGGTAAAAGGTTACAGCGAACATGTTTTGGGAAAGCAACTTATTCCTGAGAGCGGTGGAAACAGAAGCGTCGTAAGTCGCGCTGAACTCTTTGGAGAACGGAAGCACGACGTTCACCTGGAATAGACGGGTCACCCGAATGCTCGTGCCTGACAGCGTAAAGTAGTTCAACTCACCATAGCCAACGTGAACTCGCCATCCGGATCCATAACTTGGGTAGACATCGTTTCCGCAAGTCGTTTCCCTCCCTCTCGAGCAAGTTTGTTGCAATATTCCTGAATGGCTGCTTCACCTCCAATCCATTCACGCCATTGAAGAGCAAAGTAAACGGACAAATAAGGAGTGTAATCGATTGTACCGTTATCTATTCAGGGTAGAAAGAGTCAGACAGAATTTGCGGCTTCTAGATGAAGACACGCACATTGGAATTGTGAAATGATATTAGTCGGAGGCCTCTCAGGACCTGGACTGACATAGGACGCGGAAGTTGGAATGGTTGTCAACATAATATCCCGCGATCTAAAGACGTTTAATAAGCAGCAAAAATAAATGGTGCTCTTGAAGCGTACTTCTTGGAGAACCAAAGAAAGGCACATCCTCTCTTCGCATTCAGCCACTTGTGAGCGCTCTGTGGGATGAACCCATGAAGTGTTCTGTCGGGATAACCGATTGTGATATCAGACTCACACTAACGAAAAAGTCTGCACCGGAAGTAGACAAATTGAGAGGCTCCTGGCCCACAGAGTGGGCGCCTGATAGAAAGCATTAGTGTCGGAATCTGCAAGACAATTTGAAGAAAAAAACGTCTTCACCATCAACGATAGCCCATACGCCTACATCCTTGCAGATCTTGACCATCTCTTTCCAGGGCATCCACGCTCCGGGATTTGCGACAATTGAATCAATAACGGCCACTATCTTGCTGCCTTGAGGAGCGCTCTGCTTAACTTTGTCGATGTGTCTTTTCCAGCCCTCGAGAACAGTCTGGCGAGTGGTGGGGAAGAGAAGCTCAAATTGGGAAATTTCAACACCAGGGGTGGTATCGTGAATATACTGGATGGTTTTGTATACCGTTCCATAAGTAGTGTTGCCTACATAGCAATGGTTACTTTGAGCGACTGTACCTAGCATATCTCAAGATGAGAAATCGAAGGACCCACAGCGGACAATGATATCGCCGGATTTCCATAGGAAATTCCTGAGGACAAGTCCCATTCCAGTAGAGGTGTTGGCGACCATAACGATCTCATCGACGTCCGAAGCGCCTACAAGTTTTGCGAGCTGCTCACGGACACCAATGAGAGGCGGGATGAACCCGATACGATAGTAATAGTCGGTATTTTCCTCCTGCCATGCCGTTAGCTCATTACAAGCTTCGGTGATGACTTTGGGCAGAGCACCAAACGATCCTAGTGTTTGAAAAGCATGCACTCGTCAGTATCCAAGTGGGAAATATCAGAAACTGGACCAGAGACATCCTCACCGTTATTGAGGTTAAGGAAGCCCTTTTTAAAGCTGTAGTACTGAAGGAATTCGTGTCCGAACTTGAGAGCGCGATGATGGCGGAAAAGTTGATTGGGTTTGAGAACGTCGTCGAGGGTCACTGGTTCGATGGATTGTGAAGAGGACATCCTCAGTGAGCGTTTGAAAAGTCAAGTGAAAGGCAGGAGAGTTCGAGAATGAAACCTGACGAGACTTAATCCTTTGTCAGACCCTTTATAACATCTGCTATAAAATATAATGATATGAATCCGCGCTCGAAGCGAGTAGTAAAAATTCGAGAAAGTCGATGTACTCCTCTTTGAGAGGAAGCATGGAAGTTACATACGCCACTTAGTTTTGCTTTGCATCCTTTCTCGTCGCAGTCTTGTCCTATCTGAACTCATGACTGTGGTCTGGAGTCTCCTATCGGTTATGCAATGACAGCCTGTATGTATATTTCAAATGAGACCCAATAAAGAAAGGTTCTGGAGAAGATTCTCGAAAAGAGTATCAGTGTAAAAACGGAGTCTTGTGGAGATAGAGGTTTTCACTGGAGCCACCTATCCGACAAGCGTCACTGCCGACTGGACTTTGAGTCTTCTAGAAGCTCCAAAACTCACAGCAGTAGGTATTTGGACTTGAGATTGGAAAGGGTGGGTTCCGAATAACAGGGAATGTATCTTCTTCTCTCGACCTTCTTGAATATCGTCCCCATATCGCCTGAGAAAACTAACTTGACGGAAATCTCTGTAATACGCTTGGGTTCGTTAGGCACTTCTGGAATAGATACTATGTATCTCCATCTTGTATGTACTGTCTGCTGGAGATCTGGACGCTTTCACAGAGAAAAAAAGACCGCTTTTGACTCCCGCCACTGGAAACGTTCTATGCCACGTTTGTTACGTACTATTGTTGATCAAACCAAACATATATAAAGCACCAACCATCTGTCGTGTCTTTGCTTACACTTTCTCCTTCCATCTCCCAGTTAGCACAACGGCCGATTGGTTTGTGGGCTTGCTTGTTCCTGTCCTCGCTGCTGACTGGGGGATGGTCTACTCTTGTTCTTATTACTCCTCCCTTCTTAATTGTCCTTTGTGGAGAGCCACCTTCAATGATCATTCAAGTTCAGGCCCTTGTCACGGTCAACATTCAAAATCTGCCCGCCAGCAATACCACATGTGACCCACCCAGGCCTACAAATGCGTTGTGTTTGCTGACCCCAGTGAAGGTGATTTCGTTTTTCAGGAAGAGAACGAGCAGAGGTGCAAGTATTATCTCATATTGCGATTCCAACTCAGAAAGTATAAGGGAAAGTCGAGCGATGGGCGATAAGATAATGTTTCGTGGCAGGATCTGTGTGAGAAATATGGTTTTACAGCAGCAAAAATTGATCGAATAAAACCAGCTTTGTAGCGTCAAACACTCGTTATTGCTGCTCTTCCTCACGCACATGGACTCATTATTTGTGCGCATAATTTCGAGTTCACCATTTCCCCCCGCGCTGTCTCCAAAATAAAGACGCAATGGAATCAGTGCGAGATAATGTACCGAGATCCTGATATTTGAGGGCCAGGGCCGCAAATGTGACACTCGGCGACGAGCGATGACGAGTTGGGAGGGCAAAGACGTTACAGCCGTTCGTTTGCGAAATTCGCGATGAATGAGCTAGATATGAGTACGAAAGGATTGAAATTGAGAATAGCGATGTCAGTTTAGTGACTATGGATTTTGGGAAGCGAAAGGATTGAGGGTAAAGGGACGGAGTGAAGAAGCGTTGTAGCTACACTTAGGTATGACGAAGATGCTTTTCAGCCTTTAGTGCCTTTTCATCCAGGGCTTCCGGTGAATTCAGTTTTTAACCTTGTAATCTAGCCAACTAAGTTCATATTCGCTGTAAAATCATTAGTATTCAAAGAGAGGGAGACTGCATCCGTAATATTGAATGAGTCTCGCTGGGTTATGGGCTCGTTATCACACCAATGTGACATGGCACTGTAACGCTCGATGTTTCGTGAGGCAGTGCATTCTATCTAAAAACAAGAGGTAACTCACTGTTCCCTTCTAACCATGTCGATCCATAGCTTGCCCGCCGAAATCCTTAAAGAGATATTCTGTGCGCACCTCCACGACGTTAAAAAAAGACCTGCTTTTCCAGATCCTTACGGAAAGTCAGAGCCTTTGACTCATGTTCATGCAGCCGCGAACGCATTCCCCCTTCCGCATGTGTGCACATTCTGGCGAAGCATTTGCAATGCATCACCAAACCTCTATCCTACACTGACACTGCACTATAGACATGGAGATGAAGATATCATACCAACACCACCTCTCTCCGAGTCACGATTGGGGACATTTCTCAGACTCACTGCGCCACATCCGATCTCTATTGCTTTCAATATAACTAGTAGTGACTCATATGGAGGGAACTACCTGCGTAATTGGTATGGCTCTGAGGAAAGAGTGCTTACGTTTGGAAGTGCATCAGGTCTTGTGCAACTTCTGGAGCATTGCCATCGTTGGAAATCAGCCACCATATCCATTCCATATCCATTTATTTCAGTTTTTTTTTCGAAGGACATAGTTTATCCGTGCCTCAAGAAGCTGGATCTCCATGTCTCCTCCTCATCTGCTGATAGGGGTAACGAAAAGGTTGATGTACTCAGCAAAAAATTTTTTCAGCCTGCGAGTACTCCTAACCTCCACATCATAACACTTCAACAAGGTTTCACACGAGACAGGGTGCTAGCATGGGGAGGTGGCAGTACTATCCAAGTTATCATACTTCATGATATCTATCTTGAACTCGAAGATATGCGGGCAATCAAGGAATGTACCAATCTTCATACCATCCATTTCAGCTCTTGCGCTGCCTTATCACCAAATGAACCAACAGAACGCATTCTTCTCCATAATGTCAACAATGTTTCCGTCTCATGGATAATCCCTAGGGGTGATGTCCAGTACACCCCACTTTCGTTCCTCATTCTTCCCAAACTTCATAGTTTGCAGATTCAGTGGACCGAGCGATTAGAACAGGAACTGGTAGAATTGTATGAGTGTTCTTCATTCCAGCTCAAGGAGCTTACACTCATCCAAGTGCCACGGGGCATTTTCCGGCCACCCACAGAACAGTTCATCTCTTTGATAGCATGCTTATCAAACATGGAATCAATTAATCAGAGCCTGCTTGGATTAGAGCTAAATCATACTGATTCAAAATGGGATGCACATGAGTTTCAAAAGCTCATGGAGGTATTGACTCTGAAGAGAGGTTCATCCAGCATTTCTGGTGCTCGCTCCGAGGATAGCTTGCACTTTGGGCAGGAAAACTCATTTCCTTTTCTCAAGAACATTGCTATTTCTGGATATCTGATACCCGATAATGCTGCATTTCTTGCAATGCTTCAATCACGGTGTCAATCTGCATCTATTGAGAATGGCTTAGAGATCCTGCGGCTCCAATGTCCAAAGTCAACATTCTCTTCACAAACAACAAATTACCTCGGAGCCTTGGCAGACAAAGGTATAGAAGTGTTTTATGTCCCCTGGGTCGGAGTTTCACGGAGAAAGTGGACTATCTGGAATCATCCAAGCTATGAAGTAGACTGAGCTCGATGAGCTCGACCTAAGTCTCAATAATAATCATGATTTACAAGTAAGTGCCTATTGTTCGAGGCTAGTACTTAGTTTTTGAAGTCTTCAACTCAAATTTCATCAGAAAATATGACATCGCATGTTTCGAAAAGAAATAGAAAGCATCATTATTGCTAATGTAATACAACAGGGTCTACAACACTTCTATACATAATGGAATCATAGTAAATGCTGACACTTCGTAAGGATCGTACAGGAGAGTGGGATGATATTTTGTATTAATGTTCAAACTCCTGTGGCTGTTACACTAACCGTCTTGAGAAATTTCAATGCTGCAGGAGATCTGAATGCATATTGCCGGATATGCTAAGTGCAAGAAAAAAGTGAGTACAGTTGCGTTGCTCAATATGATTTGGTTGACTGACATAATTTGACAACAAAGGCTATATTTTCACAGTTAATTTTAATCATTCCCATAAAATGTGAAGCTTTTGCTCACCCCAATTACCAGATCTAAACTCTTTCCACCGTCTGCAAGATCTGCCTCGAGCTTGACATCGTCGTTCGACCTTGTACCATGTGTACAAAGGTTCACAAACTGGAAGGCCTGCGTAAGTTTATGGAATTGATATATCATGTAGATGTCCAAACCTCATCATACTGCTCATAGTCGGGAGTCTGTAATCAGATGAAAATAGTGAGTATGCTGTCGAACTATCATTCATGGACCAATTACATCAATCCATTTAAGTTGGTCGTCCTCAGAAGCACTTGCAGGGCCTACAAACTTGTGGTACTTGAGACTGTGCAATGCAGATTCATCAAATGTGAATGTGACCAAGTCCGCGCAATTGGTTTTCGCCCTAACGGCTCCATTGCGGCGTTTGCACCAGTCAATGATATCTTCCTCACTATTATCTGTCGCATAGAATCCACCTGTCCCTAAATTATGGGAAGATATCCTCAGCGTCGCATCACATATAGTAGCTGGATAACAATTATCCACACACCCTTTGGATTGAAGTCATCTCCCGTTTCATGTCCTGCTTCGGTCGTTTTGACCTGTAGCTTGACTCCACCGCTCTTGATGCTCGCTGCAGAAGCCGCAGATGTGACATGATAAAGCTTGATGGATGTGCGTTTCTCAAGCACAGCGCTCCCCGGTCCAGAGGCAGGAATCGGAGATGCAATGGTGGCATGCAGTATAAAAGCAGCACCGAGAAGCACTCTGACTAATTGAGAGAAATGCATGATGGATTGATTCGCTATTCGCGGGAATATTAAGGACTTGGGTATGTGCAATTTCACGCCGACCTGTGAGTCAACAAGTTCAGTTTAGAATAACAGAGAAATATGTCGACGATTTTCTGACCTGCGGAGTGAGGAGTAAGAATATGTGTAAGGTGCTACCAGAGCTAGGGAAACTTTCGTCAGCGCGTGCATCTTTATAGCAGGCACAAATACATTGACTACATACTTGTCCTCTGGCTAAGTACAACCTCCCCATTGATGATGACGCTGTGTGATAACTTAAAATATGCTCATCATGAAACTGCATCCCGACTCGTCTCAGCTGTCTAGCATATGGACTAATATGAAGGCAATTCGTCGGAATGAAAGAAAAGTATGAATGCAATAAGATGAAACAAAGTGCAGCATCGACATGGTCTGGGATAGACTCCTAACTTAACGGTATCTGGCCATGGGCAATTACTCGTATTATCCAAATATCCCCTCTCGCTTGACACTAATAGTATGAGCCAGCCAATAGGGTGTAGCTCAAGGTTATTCATGTATCGTATCACACCGGCATATATGCGTGTCAAACGAATGCCATAGCTCCGCGATGTCGTGACAATGTGCGGTTATCTAAAAATTCGAAGCTCTTCTGCTTTGCCTGTCTTGAAAAACATACCCAGTCCGCAATAATAACATACCCAGTCCGCAGTAATGAGTCATTACTGTTGAAACAACTATCGGAGACGAATACAGGTAATTTTACACTCCCCTCTAGCCCCCCCCCTCTCAAGGATCACAGGATAGTTTGACAACTACTATAGCATCTCCCGCAATCCAAAACTTGTCGTATCTAGATATAGGTATGTATTCACATAACTACTGCTGCGATTAAGTCTCCATTCTATCTTCTATGTCTCTAGTAGCTACATGCAACTCGTTTGAAAGAGTACCGCCTAGCCTGTACGTCAAAAACACTAAGCAATATCGTATATCTAGCGGAATTTCATAACTTCCAGGCGCTAGTTTTTCAATTGTCGGATCTCTCTGATTTCATCCAGGCCGGAAAGACGGCCACGGAACCGTAGGGGCTGGAATAGCGGATCGTATTGAAGACCGTTGATACCGGGACCGACGACCCTGAGCCGGGAAATTCAGGGTCGTATCAGGGTTGTTAGCTCAGATCGGACTCTGAGCATTTTTCAGATTTCTCGCCTCAAATTAAGCACAGTGCAACCCAGTTCTCAAATGAAACCTGTTATAAGTGAATACGCTCATATCTGTCACCCCTTTGGGGTACAGTTCAATGATCCACAGCCATTTCTGCATCATTCTGCATGTTTCAACCTTGCGTTTGTTTAAGATTGAACTCATCTCTCACACGGGCCACATCATGACAGTACCTACGTCTCTTAAAGTTAACGATCTCAGTTCACGACAGCTCTTATACAGCCCGGAGGAAAATCATATGACTTTTGAGATTTGCAGACTTTCTACCTTCGGAAAGTCAGCCCTCAATATATACCATTACCCAAAGTCAGCTTGAGCGCCCTGTAACTCGTTTAGTTTGCCGACAACTATGAGTAAGGATGTTATTTCGGTCTTGATTCATATAGTCGGAATTGTTCGTTGAAAGAACAGAACATTGACACTGATGAGTAGCATATACCGACCCGAAATATGAGCAGGAGCTTATTTTCAGCGCCATCCTTTAGAATTGTCTTTGAGCGAGCCGTCTGTGCAGTCACTATCCTAGTAGGAGAAGAAACTCGAAACTTCAATTGACTCGGAATTGTGGATTCATGACCGTGCATTTATGATTGATTATTCAAAATGGAGTACTCAGGTATCACTAAGCTCACAGCTACATGCTCGTAGCATATGCATTAAAGTCCAAAGGAGATGGATTTGGGGTGTTGATGCAATTCAGAGCTACATAGTCCCAGTTTCAGGTCGGAATTGCATCGGTGTCATTTCTATATTTTTTCATTTTTTTCACAAATTCTGGAAGAGCCACAATGCACTCTGTTACATCCAATTTCACAGCCAAGGGTGAGATTTCCGAAGTAGGGAACCGTTCTCGACTTGAAGGTAAACCTTTCAGCTGTATAAAAGGTGTAGAACCGCAAAGGAGTCCCCCAGCTCTGGTAGCCCAACGACAGCACACACACTTAACATTCCTCGATCTCTTCACTCCGCAGGTGAGCCCAACATCTCCTTCCATATTATATACACCAGACTGAGAACATAATCTGTGTCCAGGCCGGCGTGAATCAGTCCCGTACATATCAACCTTGAACATCCTCCTCGACTCTCAACGCTCTTCAGGTCAATCCTCATCATGCATTATTCTCAGCTCCTCAAAGCGTTTTTCGGCGCTGGACTTGCTCTATCGCATGTCACCGCATCACCCATTCCTACTTCAGATCTTGAGAACACCGTGCTTGGGAAGCGTGCGACGATCCAGCTCTTTCACGTCACTTCTACTGCTTCTGCAACGAGCATTCAACATAGCGGAGTAAAACTTCAGGTCAAAACCTCTGCAGCAGGTCATCTAACAGGGGATGATTTTAATCCAATGAGTGAGTAGATGATTAATTTATCTATCGACTAAGTGTGCTGAGAAATTTTTCTACTAGACACAGGCGGATTTTATGTGACTGATAACAAGGAGGCTATTATCGAATGGTGCAAAGGCCGCAACAGTGGAGGTGACAGGGCGAAGACCAATTGCGCTGAATTGATCACATTCAATTTCGACGAGTCTGCTCTGAGCGATCTCAAGTATCATAAATTCACAGGGCCTGCAACTGGATCCAAGACGGACCTGACTGCATGGATGGATGTAAGCAATTATTTTAATTTCTTCACTATTTTTGAGGCAACATTGAATGTGTTCCTGATATCCCACAAGACTTCCGACTTTGAACAGTGGAATGAGGTTGGGAACATTATTTACTCATTTGCTGGAGTGAATCTTACGCATCCCGACTAGTTTGTCACGCTCTGTACACACGGTGAACAGGCAGACGAAGAAGTACCACTAGAGGCAGACCTTGCGGATGGCGGGAAAGCGCTGGATTTGGTGATTGGGGTGAGCTTTAGCTTCTGTATATTTGTTACGCGACTTTTGATCGATCATAATCAACGACTTGTAGCCTATGGAAGCGAACCATGTGAGTACCCAGCCTCTTACAGAATGATCTAACAGGATGCTCAAAGATTTACACTTAGGCAATTCGACAATATGCATTCAGAACCACGAAAGGGTTGGGTCATCTTAAGGTTGCTAGTGTAGCATCCTCAGGCGTACAGTAATCAAACCCTCATTGAATCTAAGCAAATATAACTATTTGTATGTTCTGAGGTAGCTACTAGAATACATGGAACGCGGTTATGTGGGTTGAGTTATGTTCTACGTGTTGGAATTCCACAGTTGTTCCTGCCTTTGATTTCGAATCAGAAATTGAAATTCGTCTTCCATCCACGGCCGTAGGTATGTGACTGCGTCGTAACAGAAGACAGTAATATCGCAAACACAAACTAAGCATCCAAGAAAATTTGAAGTTGGTTTTCTGCTTTGTAGCGACCAGGTAAGCATGGAGTGCCAACTTGAAGTGAGCATGGAGTTCGGACTTGAAAATCACCAACCCGAGCTCCCGGCCATCAGTAAAGAAAACCAAAGAATCAACTTGAAGACTCTTAATTTTTTGTTACTAAGGTAGCCTGAAAACCCCAGATGCGACAAAGGGATTACTTTCGCAAGAAATACAGTATCCAACGGGATTTATGTGGTATCAAGAAATGGAGACTCGCCGGTATCAGACTTAAGGGGTTATGACCGATGAAATGAAATGTGAATTTCGGACGTGCAACATGTCGACCAACAAGAAAAACAGTTTCCGAAGACTGTATAATAAACGCCCACCTGAGGTTATCGTCTACTATTAACTTTGTCTTTCTCCCTAGTATGTGTTTTCCCCACCTTTCCCAGCATCGGTAGCACCACAAAGAGACCATCTCATTCCTACTAGGAGTATTAGTCTCATCTCGGTGATCACTCGAAAGACGTATAGAAAGCTATTGCCGTCCGCTCTCGCAGTGGACAATCAGGTAGACCAGAGGCAAGATCCATCCAAAAGCATCGATCGGTTTTGACCAAGTTCCACGCCCGTCTGAATTCGATGGCTACTATCATCAGCCAGCAGAAACATGTTCCCTCTCACCGCTTTCAACTCATCACCAATTCACACCACCCGAAGGCCCATTCACCAAAGCAAAATGGCGAAACTAGCCGCATCATGTGCCTCGTTGCAGAAGATTGTGATCATATCAGACCCATCCCGTTTCTCAATGAGAGTTTTATCAATCTCTCGCAAAGTGAAAACGTCGAATTCAGTTGCTGTTATGCCAAAGGTTAGAGTAGTAAAAGAGGTTGGGAAAGAGTTGTTAACTCGGCCCGGTAAGCCCCCCGCCGATTTGGAAATATGAATCAGTGATGGATGGCTTTTTACGATCTGTTCCGTTCTTCTCTACGTTTTGTTGCAACATAAATCTATACCAATGTCGACCCGCAATAGCGCCCGGGCTGCAAGTCTATCTCCTTCAGCGACCTACAAGCCTCAAGCAGCTGCTCGTCGCCTCTTGTGGCTCGTGAATCCGATTCGATATGATTTCGTTGCTACTTTACAACTATATGAAAGTTCCCTATTTCTAACGCGTTTTAACCGCTCTTTTAATATGTATGAGCAGGTACTCCCTGTAGATTATGGTGATTGAATCAACACAAGTCTCTCACCGTTGCTCTTCCCTCCTCTTAGTCTGTCTCCCCATAACATTAGTCTCGACAGTGCTCCAGAAGTGGAACTCTAGATTTGCATGAAATCAAAATTATAATAGTACAAATTATCAATATGAATAGTAGTCGTACAGTACTCGTACTATTTGTACAAATAGCGCCTAAGTGAAATCAGACTATTTATCGGACATAGCATACTTAGAACTTCCCCCATAACCTCTTCAGCACAAGTTGCCTAGTTGTAAGCATAAATACTACTGAAACAGTTATTATAGACCCTGATGTATAGATTGAGAAATTTTCTGGCCCAAATCTCGTAAGAATGGTTACGAACCAGCGTAATACCCCACCACTTCAAAGCCTTTAGTTGCTTTGTTGATCTCACCAGATATTGGGATCCCGCACAGCGCGCCAATAGCACCAATGCTCATGATCATTCCCGTATGCTGGCCAGCGTCAGCAATCTCTTCGAGCTCATAAACAGGAAGGAGCAGTCCGGAGACAAATGAGCCATACATAAATCTGTCGGCAAAATAGTTGAAGTAACATTGGATACACCAGTTGGCAAAGTTGAGCTTACCCATACAGGACAGTAATAACTATCAATGAAGCCTCCGTTCTAGCGAAAGGCCAAGCAAATGAAAGTGCTCCTGCAAATAATGTCGTTGTAATGATGAAGTTTAACGCGCCTGTAGAATACAAATTTATTTGGTGAGGGAAAAGAAGGTCTCGTCCACAAACCAATCCTGTCTGCCATGATTCCAGTAGCTATTCTCCCGAGTCCGGAGCTCATGTTTGCAATAGCAACTAGATAGGCTGCCATATCCGGAGATAGACCAACAGCCAATGCGCTGAGATCAATGAACGTGAGGACTAAAGGAACCGTAACTTAAGAGTAAGCCAAGGTCGCATTATCATGCACTATACATACTGGTGTACAGTCCCAAAAACCCAGTAAAAACAGCTATTGCATACATTGAAAATGGCGGATCCTTGAATGCTGCAAGATTAAACAAGCCACCGGAAACATTTCTCGGCGGCAGACGTCGGGCAAGAGTTATGTTGGAAATGACCAGAACAAACATGAGAAGGAATCCCACAATGCGCATGGTCCAAGAGAATCTGGAAGGTTCATAGCTATCAATTGAACGAACTTGAACCTGCTTACCCAAGTCTTGGGATGAGCCTCTGAACCGCAATTGGGAAGACTGTTCCGCCAACGGAAGATCCGAGCGCAGTAAAGCCCATAGCAAGGCCTCGCCTGTGTACAAAGACACAATACATATCAGTAAAGAGTTAGAGAAGTTATACAAACCATACTTCTTCCTGAACCACTGCCCGATAATGCCCATTGCTGGTCCAAAAACCATTCCGCAACCAATCTAAATCGGGCAAAAGAAAATTTGAGTCGTTGCGTTCATGAATTGCACTGAGTGGTTAATGTAACAGATGAGCGGCAATTAGGTGGCTTACCCCAATACCAACACCCTGACATAGGAAGAATTGCCAATATTGCTTGCACTGCCCCACAAGAAGCGTGCACACTACCACTAGAATACTCGCACCAAGAAATGGCAGTTTGAATATTCCGATATCGAATAAACGCCCAGAGACGAGTGCTGGAAATAAAACAAGCGCATACTATTGGATCATGTCAATAACACTCATAGAGAGGAATGTGAATGGTTTAGTATACCTGTGCAGAACCTATCCAGGCTCTTGACAGTTCGCAGAAATCAGGTCAGAATAACTTGTTTATCATGTGATGGATAGGAAAGGTGCGTACATGGCAGAAGGAGAGTATCCCTCAAGCATCGTCTCTTCATAGTAAGTTTGAAAGACCTTAGCAGGGTATATTTTTCAGCCGATGCTCGAAAATGAGCCCCTAAAAGAGCACTCACTCCCCATGCGTTGACATAGCCAAACCTACACATAGATAGTCAGCATGTTATACCAGAACTATGTCAACCAAGTTTGCTTCACTAACGACGCAAAAACACTGAAAAAGGTCTGAATAAAATGGTCATTGGCTTTGTCGTCATGCTCCCAGCTACAAAGTTCTACTTACACCCAAAACAACCAACCAAGCCCGTAACCCTCCGTCTGGAAAGTCAACAGACTGCTCGGCACTGATATCTTTCCGCTGATGATCTTCAAGCTCGTCTTCCACTGGAACCACCATATCCTCTACACGCTTCTCTCTAATTTCTTTTTTGGTGTTCGCATTAGAATTGCCAGTAGGGCCTGATTCTACTGGCACCACATCCTCGGAGTCGCTCTGAGGTTGACTTTCAAGATCATAGAAACTGTCAAGGTCCCCAGGCGGAGGTCCAATGTAGGAATTACCATCTTCGCTTGACTCTTCAAACACAGTCCACAACATCTCCAAAACCAAGAGAAGTTTATGTGGAAACTTGAAGATAGAAGAAACTCCGAGGTTGACGAGAAGAATAGTAAGAAGGACGGAAAGGAGGCCAAAAGATGAAACGAACGTTGAATATATAAATTATAATCAAATAAATGCAGCAAGCCGCATGATAATATCACCTCGTTAAAGCAACGAGACCGAGACGAGACAGTTGATTTGATAACCTGTACTGGTAGATTGAGACCTCAATTGCATACTATTCCCTGAGGGGTTATGGTGATCAACCTTTATCCGTTTAGTTCGGGATACCAGAAGCAAAATTTTCAGCCTCCGCCATATATGGGGAGTTGCCTTGCCTCGAAGTAGGCACCGCACTAAGAGCTATTTTGAATATTGTGGCATAATGACAGACCACTGGACGATGGACGGTTGAGGTGGATATTCTTGGGATTTGCAAACAATAAGTCGCAAATTGGTCGGCGGACGAAAGACGCGCATATCTTCTAAAGTAACAGTGGAGTTGAGCCAGTCATAGTACCGGAATGGCAGTCTCATCAGTCAATAATGACAGGTATCAAAAGCAATTTAAAGAATTACTCATTTATTTGATGTGGAAAGCGTCGCCGTACAGCTCTTGAATGACATTTTCATACATGTCACAGAACGAAGGCGTCAAGGCGCAACAAGATTCGAATCTGCACAGTTTATTGGAGAGCCATTATCTGTATTGAACACAAAGTGCAGCATATTGCGGTCTTATCATTGGCTCAAAAATGGAGCATCGAGATTTCATTCCGGCGGCAACGAGAGCTGAGCATGGGGTATCAAAAATCCCAGATTGCAGCGGAGGATGTTGAACTCACTAGCGCCCTCGCCGAGAAACTATTTTGACCAAGTATAGATCCTTGGTGTGTGGCTGCCGGAGGCGGAAATCGGCAATCGGGCCGACTTTTCGCCACTAAAGCTGGGGCATGGTTTGGTATTACAACCTGCTCCTCCACTCCAAGAGGATTCTTGTCTCCTATTCCCTCCTTTAAGTCCAGTATTCATGTGGACTCCGAAATCAGAAGCTTAAAATCCTGCTTGGGATCCAGTACGCAGTTTTCACTTCGACACTAGTATTAAACACCGCACTGACAAACTACACAGATCGAAAAGTCTCGATGGCATACAGTAATCATTGCTGAAGGTGGATTTTTTCTAAGCTCGTTGCGGCCCGGATTTCTAACGCAATGATCACGATGCCAGTTGCGTCTACTAAAGAAGTACGTCCTGTAGTACCTCATGATACATATTCTATGTAACTCCAACATATGTTAGCTGATACATAACATTGGTAGCTACGCCCAAATGTCTAATATTTCCCCGCTATGTTCCTCTCGAGACAGAATTTCTACCATCTTTTCCTACTTTCGACTGTTCTTCCTACAAACGCCGCGATCGACCGTCATGCTTTGGTTTCCAAATATACGCCTAGCCGAAATGCCTCTAATCCATCCACACCGATGCAAGTTGGTAACGGTAATTTCGCATTTGGTGCGGACGTTACTGGTCTCCAAACTTTCCTTCCCTTCGCAACCATGTCTTCCTGGGGCTGGAAGAACGATTCATTACCACCGAACCGTACTATCGAGGATGTGTACAACTATAGAGGAGAATCTTGGTATAACCATGGTCGCCTGGTACAGTATGACTTCGGTGGCGATCCCGAAATTGAGCAATGGTTAACTGCGAACCCAAACCGCGTAAATCTTGGCAGTGTGGGCCTGGTCTTCCTGGATACTCATACCGGAGTGGTGCGGAATATCACTGAGAGCAATCTCAGTGACATGCACCAAAAGCTCGATCTATGGACGGGTATCATGTCGAGCTCTTTCTGCTTCAATGGCAGTTCCATCAATGTCACCACGACTTCGGCACAGGATACTTCTGCAATATCAGTAACAATCGTGTCTTCTTTACTATCTCCCGATACGCGTAATCCTTCTACTCGTCTGGGTATATTCCTCAACTTTCCCTGGGCAGATGGCTCTCAGAAATTTAGCGCTCCCTTCGTCGGCAACTACAGTTCTGCTCTCTTCTCCAATCATACTACGACATTGTTGAACATCAGCGGTAGCAACGATAGCGGAATACAAGCTCAGATTTTACACCAAATGGTCGATGCAATTTTTTATACCACCGTCGGGAGCTCTACTAAAATCAACGTCACACGCGATTCACCTGTTGCTCATCGATATACTATCCTCCCTCAGACTGAGACGGACACCATTTCCCTCGTAATTTCGTACAACGACATCCTCCCGAATGAGATCCCTGACGCTATCACCGTCATGCAGTCGTCAGTAGATGCTTGGGAGGCATACTGGATGAACAGTGGCTTCATTGATCTGCTCACTGGATCGACAGATCCTAGGGCGGATGAACTGCAGAGAAGGATTATATTGTCTAGGTATCTGATGAGAGTTAATGAGGCAGAAGATAACCCCCCTCAAGAGGTTTGTAATCCTCCATCTATGTGCACTGCCTTATCTCACATCGCTCTAGTCAGGTTTAGTGAACGACGGCTGGGTGAGTTTGTGCTTGTACCGACCTGTACATTCGAGCTCACCTGCGCTTAATATTTCTGGTTTTCTTTAGTACGGGTACGTCACATAAATATTCGTCAGCGATATCCTTAATTCTGACCCAATCTTATAGAAAATTTCATATGGAACAATACTTCTGGCATTGTGCCCACTGGGCTCTATGGAACAACTGGGAACTCCTCCGCCGTTCGAGCAGCGTCTACGACCGTTTCCTCCAAACTTCCCTTATACGTTCCCAAGTTCAGCAAGGCTGGCCCTCCGGTGCTCGCTGGCCAAAAATGACCGACCCTTCTGGACGTTCATCTCCGGGTGAAATCAACAACCTCCTCATCTGGGAGCAGCCTCACCCCTTGGTCTTCGCTGAATACGAGTACCGAGCGTTCCCCGAACAGGGCACTTTAGATAAATGGGCTGAAGTCATTCGTGAGACAGCAAATTGGATGTCGGTCTTTGCTTGGTTTAACCAATCCACGAATGTGTACGATCTGGGACCACCGATGTACGTCGTAGCAGAGGATACGAGCCCTAACGTGACCATAAATCCTGCCTTTGAACTTGCTTATTGGCGATTCGGACTAGGGTTAGCAGAATCATGGATGGAGAAATTGGGGGAAGACGTGCCGACGAATTGGACTAAAGTCAAGGAGAACCTCGCCCCACTCCCTATTGAAAATGGGACTTACGCCGTGTACGAAGGAATCGAAACTGATTTCTGGACAGACCCGGCGTATATAAATGACCATCCAGCTCTAGTTGGGCTTCATGGTTGGCTTCCGGAGACGCCGGGTTTGAACTTGACGGTTGCTAAACTAACGGCGGAGAAAGTTTGGGCAACGTGGAATTTCAGCAATTGTTGGGGGTGAGTGCGAGAGTTCCTTGAGATCTGAGATAGTTTTGACCATGGTTAGGTGGGACTTCCCGATGCTAGCAATGTCTGCTGCACGGAACAACGAGACGGAGAACGCTGTTGAATGGCTTCTACATCCACTATTCCAATTCGATGATGTTGGGATGCCCATTGGCGGTGTGAGAGTACCAACGTAAGTTTTTGAACATCCACCTTTTACCAAACTTGTTCACCCTCATTTCAGGCCGTATTTTCCCGGCTCGGGGGCACTGCTCTACGCAACAGCAATGATGGCGCAGGGATGGGATGGCAGCGAAGGCAAAGCCCCGGGATTCCCTCGAAGTGGATGGAATGTTCAAGCGGAGGGGTTGAGTATGGCGCTATGAAGCTCTCGAACTGTAGGATGACGGTCTACGAGGGTTTACGGTCGAATCATTGACAGTCCCTTAACACGATAACTATTAGGTATACAATTCTTCCGACGGAAATTGATCCGAGCAAATGGTCAATGCATCATGATGTCAACTCTCCTACTAAGGGTGTCCCTAATTTTTCCACTTTGTCATAAGCATCGAGCGCAGATTGACCATTGGCCGAAAGCCTTGTCGGTTTCATCTCATTTTTGCTGCCTTATTTCGAAATCTTAGACCATATCGGACGAGGGATTACGAGGGAGCGTCGATCCCAACGACAAGATCAACATCTGCACTCCGGAACTAAAGCGCCAACATCCCTGATTTTCCATGTGCAACAGCAGTGCCCTGCAGAATATATAAGAGCTCGACTTACAAGGATATTCCCCCAAAATCTGCAACACGACAACTCACGACTCACGAACATTCACGAACCAAGTTCCCACTTTCTTCTTCCATAACATAGTTTCTCCCTTTACTTGAGCCGTCACACTCAGCCATCTCTCTCATAGAAAAAATATGCTCAGTATAGCGACCCTTCCCTCTGTCCTTCTGTTTATTTCGAGTGCTTTCGGTGCTGCGATCCTCAGACGCGACAACGGATGCAACGAATGGCCTTCTATCGGTATTCAGGATAATAACGCCTCTTTCGAGTTATGGGCTCACTACGAGAGCAGAGTCACAATCCCTCTCGCATTGACCTCTTTCTCCAATAGCAGCATCAGCAACTCCACCAAAGCTTATTTGGCCGTAAGTCACGATTTATTCCATGGCTAGATTACACGGATCGAAATGCTCATCGTTCCTTGTGATGTCTCTGCAGCCCAATGACCTTGGTGGAGCAGTGATCGGAACCCTTTTCACGTTGCACAATTCAGGTCTGATTGGCATAGGCTCTTCCAACAGCTCCGGAGATAACACAACGTGGATCTCCAACAGTATCGACGCGGGTGGCCCAGCTCCCTTCAGTATATCCGCTGACGCGAATGAAGCCGGTATCGCTGAAGACTACTGCGAAGTGGTACGTCTTTTCTCACCTGGTCGTGGTATCAAGGACAAACGCCAAGCATTATGTAGCCTAATACCGACCCCCATGGGCCCTTGATCAACGGTCCTTTGCTCGGAGTTCAGGGATCTACCGCAGATTGGGCTATTTGTAATCGCCTTGACATTCCCATATTCCAAGGCGTTGTGTTTAAACCAGCAAGCTTCAGCTCCGACTACGGTTTCAACTATTCCACCTGCCAAAACGTTACCATCTATCTGCGGTCTACAACGCTGGGTAATCTGTCTTAATGCCTGACGCTGAGGCGTTTTTCGAATATGGTTGACTGAAGCAACGTCCCTTTTCTCACATGCACTGTTAAACTACGTACTGATCAGATGTAGTAGTCGTATTGTGCGACGTATATTTCAGTTATAACTCAGTCGAAATTGGGATATCCAAATAGAGAGAATGCTCATCAATAGATTCAGTGGTAAAGATGCGTACTAGGGGAATTGTGCTATACAAGACCTCTACTGGGTATGGGTAATGGTGAAAAGTGAGTGGTTCTGTGGGTACGCTCTACTCTTCATCAGAATCAGAGGAGTCAACTGAGTCAGACGTATGAGCTGCGCGCTTCTGGATTTGTCTCCTACGAGGAAGACCGCCAGCTTTGGGCTCGAGCTGACCTCGGGCAGCTTTCTTCCCGGGAATGTCTACCCGAGGGACGATAATGATAAACTCGAAAAAGCCACGACGCTCTCTTAAAGGGATTTCGGATAATAGAAGAGGAGGAGGTGCGCGTATGGCAGGAAGATTGGAGGTTTGTCCGAGGTTTAGAGACGATAAAGAGGATAATGATTCGGAGTAGGAAGAGAGCGCGTCAATGGGTTGCTCGACATCGGCAGGGCACACGGTGGATAGACTATGCATGGTGGGTAGAGCTAGTTCAATGTCGGTTGTTCAGTGAGGTGATTGAGCGAAAGCGAGTTTGTAATTGGGTTATTCGGTTTCGAGAGAGTTGATAAAGCCGGAGAATAGGGGCTTTCCCACGATAATGTCTGAGTAAGGTTGTCTCAAGCTTCCAGGAGGACCATATATCCTAATTATGAGGATTCGAAATCGAGATGTACTCATCTTCAAAATAGATCTGATATATGCCTTCGAAACGAACTTTTGTTCCTTCTGGATGGAAAAGATTTCATGATTTTCCACTAAGTTCTCGCTAGTAAGTACTGAGTAGATACTAAACCCCTGATGCACAGTTCCAAAATACTGCGTGAATCCGAGATCATTCTAGAACTTTTGTTTAAATGGCCTTACAGCTTCTCCTGATCCAAACATCGAGCGAGGACTACTATTAATGATACAGGTTTTATTGATGTTTATCTCAGATGGTTGGCAGTGGTATTTTCCGGGAGAAGCTGAAAGTAAGACGAAAAACATCACGAATCAGGGTGAAACAACCTCAGAAAACCCATGTTGTTCATGAAGTGATTAGATTGCCCCATATCCGTCGATCAGAACTTGAATATCATAAAGACAGAATACTTAAGAACAAAGTCTTCGGTGGCAATTTGTGACGAAAAGGAAACTTCACCGTTGCACGACAATCCCGCAAAGTAAATAGGAGTCTACTCGATTTAAAAGCAGATGTGGTCTCACCATTTGGCATTTTGAACAACTTGAAATCTTCTTCATGTCTCTAGCTTCAACTCCGCTACAACCTAGGGACTCACACATTTTATAGAATAGTCTCAATGGATGTTGGATTTGCACTGCATGCTCGATGTCCGATTTTGAGTGTGAGTCTGTTACTAGAGCAACATAATTATGTCGCATTCCATTCCTGCACGATTAGCGCGTACGGAAGATTGGGTATAAAAATGAGTGTCCACCAGCCTTCTGTCTCAAAAAGATATTACTTGTCCTCACATTCCAGACTTCTGTGCCTCCAGGTCACTGCTCCTTTCATGTCCATGTTCCTACTTAGTCCTTGTGGTCTACTCGTTATCATTAATCAATGACTATTGGTAATGAGTGAAGCGAAAACTTACGAAGGAAAGAAGCGAGATTGCAGATAAGTCTTGAAAGGCCGGATCCACATTCTCATTTTCTTTGCATGCCACATCTTCTTTGTCAACACTCGACTTGGTTGTATCATAGGGAAGAAACGTAAGACAGGGTACTCAAAGATGAAAAGGGCCGCAACATTGTTTCTCATTATCATTTCTCAATAGTTTTCATGTTCCGAAAGTTTGCAGCACTTTTTGCATACGTCTCTTCGAGCCGCATCCACAAATAAAGTCGTCAGGTAAGGGTGGCCCGAAGAGATCTCACTGAAGTGAAGCAATCCCTCACAGAGCTACCACTACGAAGTTGGACCCATGACCGACGCCAGAGGCCTTGCTGGGATTGCGGTTCGCACCGTGCGTGAGCAGAAGCTCGACAAGATCAAAGTCTCGCGGAACGCAAGCGAAAAAGTATAACTGAGTGACCATCTTAGCCTGCCACTTCGTAGTCGCATATGTCTTAGACGCGTCTTCCCATAATTGAGATCGGTACGGAGTTGAGGCATCGGAAGACCATTAGATGTATCAATTCGTTTGTGCCATCCATGTACTTTGTGCTGATCGCACCCATTGACGGTGTTGACGAGAGCACCAAACTCAATGGCCTCGCAAGCACACGTATCATCAATGGATAGTGTACTACGGCAATGATCACGTTTTTCATCAGACCTGATTCGTAGCATTGCATTCGTTCTTCTATGTCTGTCTCCTTCAGCTTATCGTATTTCATGAATAGGCGCAGCGGCGAAGACAAAGGATGGGCATGATTTCATCCAGATCTTTCTGAGTATGTCGGTGATCAGCTGTCGAGGCCCGAGGGGATGCTTTGTTCAACACATTAGCGCCGACTGGTTTTGAATCCGGTACGCTTCTCGGGCTGGCCCAATGCCGCTCGGCACATCTGGCCGATATTGGATTCATTTGATCGTTACCACCTTCGTTTGATAGAATACTTTTACTTCCACCACCGACCTTTGTAGTTGACACAGAATCGACGACTCAGAATCTATGGCTCTCAAGCAGAGAAAATCCCGGCTGAATAATAACCAATCGACCTCAGAGCTTTCCGATTCTGACACTTCTGAAAAGCTCAGGTTAAATGAATTTTCCACTTAACCCACAACTTACGGCTTATCCTTACTACGTTCACAGAGTCTTTTCGATAACCAAAGCCCCAGCTTTACTAGGCTTCATGGTCGCTCTACTTGTGGCTTGCTATTTTCTGCTTACAAGACGTTATGAGCACGTTCAAAATCGGAATGTTGTTCTAGACGATGACTTTGAAGCAAGAGACGCGAGTATATTCTCCGTGCAAGAAATTCCAGGCAAGGGTAAAGGTGTCATAGCCGTCCGAGATATAAAAGTTCGTGCATTCTTGCGTTCTTTGGTCGGTCGTTCATTTGATGATGAACGTTTGAAGCTATCCTTTGTAACTTGACAATCTGCGCTCTGTATGATTTCCTTCTACTATTTGGAGCAGCGAGGAGAAGTGGTCATTCGAGAACGACCATTGTTCATTGTTCCTTCTGAAAGTCAGTCTCTTCTGTTCTGGTTTTATACTGGGAGTAGATTGACTTGGTTATCCCATTTGGCATCTAGTAAATACATCACCCACCGCTTTAATGACCCATCATCTCTCTCTTCTAACTCCCTATCAATATGCTCAATTCTACAACCTCTCCTACGTCAACTTTCCTGCAGACCATGACCCAGAAATTGACCTTGCCGAGTTGGCACTGGCGATCTTCCAGACAAATGCCGTCTCTGCAGGCGTTGATTCTGCAGGTGTATTTCCGAGAATGGCACGGCTCAACCACGGATGTTCTAGTGCGTTTAATGTGGTGTATTCATGGCGAGAGAAGGAGGGATTATTGGTCGTTCATGCGTTGAAGGATGTTAGAAAAGGACAGGTGGGTCAACTTTTTGTGCGATATACGCGTGATGAAGTATGAACGAGGCTCAAAGGATGGATAAGTACTGGATGAGATCAGGAGGGTCTAGCTACATATCGAGGCGGGCCTGGGGAACCTGGGTAAAAAAGGTTTTACTGAATACCATTTTGATTTCAATTTCTAGGAACTCCTGACAACATATACAGATACGAAACGAACCCGGGACCAACGCAGGTGAATCTTGTTATCTTTTTCACTGGTACCGTTTACCCTAAATTTCGTCTGGGTCTCGCCCAATCTTTCATTGCCACCATCTTTATTGGATTCTATCTGCCAGAACCAAGTTCTAACGTAGCTTCACTAATCAGAGCACATCTCCGCCATCAGTATTCGTTCCATTGTACCTGTGATGTTTGTTCTCTTCCCAACGGAAAATCAAAGGAATCAGATCATCGTTTAATGTCTATGTCCGAACTTTACGCTCAATTCGCGACATGGGGTGCTGGCGTGATAGATGGTGTCCAAGCTATCGAAGTTGTAGAGCGTATCTGGGAGCTGGGAAGTAAAGAAGGATATTTGAGCGAGCGGGGAAGACTTGCAGCGGATGCTGCATGGGTTGTGGCCGCACATTCTGAGTAAGTCGACATTACCTTTGGGGGAAAGAGAGTTGACGATGCCTTTGAATATTTCTTTAGCGTTGCGAGCACAAAAGCCTGGGCGAAAGTAGCGGAAGAATGGTTTGGGTATGAAGTGGGCGTGGATAGCGAGCAGGTGCTGCAAATGCAAATGCTGCAAATACAGCCTGAAGGCCATCCGGCTTGGGCAAGTCGAAAGGCGATGCGGGTTCCCGCTCCGACACTTAGTATAACTGCATGATCTGACATTCCAAAGTGACCAGTTGATACCTTCGTTGAATCTTTTATGCAATAGTCAACTGCAGACGAGATACCATCTCTCGCAGCCACGACTCGACTTCTCCTGTACTGTATCGTTCGTTCTGTTGCGTGAGATCTCAGAAGGCTAGAAACATTCAAATCTTCACAGCTTTTCATCTATGATTGAGCTTCGTGGACTGAAAGATCCCATTTCGGAACGGGATTAGCTTTCGTCTTACGCGAATGGAACATTGTCAGCGGATTTGAGTACCGGGCCTTCGAAAAAAAAATTGGGAATTTTAGGAAGATTATTGCTGACCTGAATAAAAATTCGTCGTCGTCGCACTGGTAATTATGAGAGAGTCATTTGGAAATCAGCGCATCCGTTGGAAGCGGTACACGTATAGTGGGCAGGGTGTGAGAAAATTGTAATTTGACTGCTCGGGTCTCGGCTTTTGCGATTTCTCTCTTTACTCTTTTTTCCTTACTTCTGTTAAATAGAAGGTTTACAGAGCCCTGGTCCGTTTACAAATTTCTCTCTCTCTTTCCTATGTCCGACCCTAATCCAAATACTTCCTCTCCAGTGCTCCCTTTCGCCTTGTCCGCTTCGACCATGGCGTCCACGTCTTCCTCAGATGTTCTCATTCTTGCCCTCGGTGTTGCTCTTGCTGCCTTGTATCTCTTCAGAGATTCATTATTTGCCGCCTCCAAACCCAAACTCGCTTCTTCAATCACCAAGTCCCTCGATGATACGGACGGGAACCCTCGGGATTTCGTAGCGAAGATGAAGGCTGGTGTAAGTGATACTTCTATTTTACATCTTCACTTTTTGACATACGCCTTCTCCAGAATAAACGGCTTGCAATCTTCTATGGATCACAAACGGGTACAGCAGAGGAATACGCCATTCGTCTTGCTAAGGAAGCCAAGGCAAAATTCGGCCTTACTTCCCTTGTGTGCGATCCTGAAGAATACGATTTTGAGACGCTGGACACCGTTCCAGAGGACTGTGCTGTCTTCTTCGTCATGGCCACCTACGGTGAAGGTGAGCCCACAGACAACGCGGTCCAGCTCATGCAAAACCTTCAGGATGAGTCCTTTGAGTTCAGTAAAGGCGGTCGTGACCTTTCCGGACTCAAATATGTCGCCTTTGGTCTCGGAAATAAGACTTACGAGCACTACAACGTGATCTCCAAGTATGTAGACACTGCGCTCGAAAAAATGGGCGCTACTCGTATGGGTGTCCGTGGTGAGGGTGATGATGATAAGAGTATGGAAGAAGACTATCTAGAATGGAAGGACGGAATGTGGGAAGCTTTTGCTACCGCTATGGGTGTCGAAGAGGGTCAGGGTGGTGACACCGCTGACTTTGCCGTTCGTGAACTCGAATCCCATCCTGAAGAGAAAGTGTATCTTGGTATGTGGCATAACCTCGGGCGCTCAATTAGACGCTAATCTAATCCGTAGGTGAACTTTCTGCCCGTGCACTCACGAAGACCAAGGGTATTCACGACGCTAAAAATCCTTTTCCCGCTCCTCTTATTGTCGCTCGTGAACTCTTCCAAGATCCCAAGGATAGAAATTGTGTTCATGTCGAACTCAACACTGAGGGTTCTGGAATTACCTACCAGCATGGAGACCACGTCGGTGTCTGGCCATCCAACTCTGAACTTGAGGTTAACCGTCTTCTTCTCGCTCTCGGCCTTTACGATAAAAAGGATAAGGTCATCAATATTGACTCCCTGGACCCTGCTCTAGCAAAGGTTCCTTTTCCGGTCCCCACTACCTACGCCACGGTTCTTCGTCACTACATCGATATCAGTGCTCTTGCTGGTCGTCAGATGCTTGGCACATTCGCTAAATTTGCCCCAAATCCCGAAGCCGAAGCTGCTATCAAGGAGTTAAACACTAACAAGGAGGTCTACCATAAAATCGTCGCTGATGGTTGTCTGAAGGCTGGTGAAGTTCTGCAGTTAGCTGCAGGGAACGATATTCGGGCTATACCCGCACCCGAGAATACTACCGCCTGGCCTATTCCTTTTGATATGATCGTATCCTCCATCCCTCGTCTTCAACCTCGTTACTACTCTATTTCCTCAAGCCCGAAACTTCATCCCAATTCAATCCACGTCACGTGTGTGGTTCTCAGATATCAGTCTATCCCCAACGAGCGTGTATCGGAAAGATGGGTTTACGGTGTTGGCTCAAACTTCTTGCTCAATCTCAAGTACGCTGCCAATGGCGAAGAGGCTCCCCTGATCGGAAGTACCGGCGTCGAAAATGCAGTCGTGCCTACTTATACCATTGAGGGTCCCCGAGGAGCTTATAAACAGGAAAATATCTACAAAGCTCCGATCCACGTTAGACGCTCCACGTTTCGTCTACCGACCAACCCGAAGAGCCCTGTAATCATGGTCGGCCCTGGAACCGTAAGTCTCGATTCGTCTCCTTTGTTCATTATCTTGATATTACTTTTCCAGGGTGTTGCTCCATTCCGTGGCTTTGTTCAAGAGCGTGTCGCTCTTGCCCGCCGCTCTATCGAAAAGAACGGGCCGGACGCCCTTGCAGATTGGGGCCGCATAACCCTGTTCTATGGCTGCCGCAAATCCAACGAAGACTTCCTGTACAAAGACGAATGGCCTTCATATGCATCTGAGCTCAAAGGCAAATTCGTCATGCACACCGCGTTCTCTCGTGAACCTCCATATAAACCTGACGGAAGTAAGATCTACGTGCAGGATCTGATATGGGAACAACGAGAGAGTGTGGCTGATTCGATATTGAACGGCAAGGGATACGTGTATATCTGTGGAGATGCAAAGAATATGAGTAAGGCTGTGGAGGAGGTGCTGGCTAAGGTGCTTGGAGAAGCTAAAGGTGGTTCAGCCGAAGAGGAAGGTGTGGCGGAGGTGAAAATGCTGAAAGAGCGTTCAAGGCTTCTGCTGGATGTTTGGAGTTAGAGGAGAGGAGTCGGAATGCGTTTTACTGGGGCTTATGTCTTCGTTTATCCGTTCCAATTCTAATGACTATACCGCTATCCTTTGACAACGTACTCGTCAAGCCGCCGCTTCGCCTTAGATTCAATCTCAGTCACAGTAATCTGGGTTTGGATTTGTACGCTCTCTCTTTCAATAATTATTAGATCGTATAGATATATATCTCTCAGTCTTGCATCCTCAATCTTGAAATGCTAAACCGCGTGATCACGCTTTTCACTGATAACGTTTACCATCTTCTTTGTATCAAGCTTTATTCATCGTGATGAACGTTCCATTTATAAACAGTCTTTCAAATTCTTCAACTTCTGAACATACTCATTCACACTCACCCAACGGCGGCGCATCTCATACGCACGGACCAAGCGAACATGGACACACTCATGAACACTACGACGATGCCGGTGAGCTTTAAGTTATCGTTCATTGACATTCACCGACACTGATATGAGTAGGTAAATACACAGAGCGTGATATGCCCGACTATTCTGCACGTAATTTTGAAGAAAGAGGATTCACGATCGGTATTGGAGGGTATGGTTTTACTTCTATCAAAAGCTCATCTAGACTGTTGATTGTCCGTTAGACCTGTTGGATCAGGGAAAACTGCTTTGACGCTTGCATTGTGTCAGAAACTGAGGAAAGAATACAATATCGGTGGGTTTGATTTCCATTGCATATTAACAACAGAACTAATCCAGGATGATTATTGTCTATCATTATCAGCCACAGTCACCAACGATATCTTCACCCGGGAAGATCAGGAGTTCTTGATCAAGAATAAAGCTCTCCCCATAAATCGAATCCTGGCAATTGAGACAGGAGGATGCCCTCATGCTGCTATTCGAGAAGATATTTCTGCGAATATGGGTGCCCTCGAGACTCTTCAAGCAAAATTCGATTGTCAGATGCTGCTAGTAGAGAGTGGAGGGGACAACCTTGCGGCGAATTATTCTAGGGAGCTGGCGGACTACATTATTTATGTTATCGATGTTTCTGTGAGTTGCGCTTCAACGGGCTTGAGTACAATCATATTCATGGACTTTGACGTATTGCTAGGGAGGAGACAAGATCCCAAGAAAAGGCGGGCCAGGAATCTCCCAGTCTGATTTACTGGTAATTAACAAGGTATCGTTGCACAGTGCACGCATGTATCATTGTCTGTTTCAAACAAGGCCTAACCATTTCTTCCTTGTCGTTTAGACCGATCTTGCACCTTACGTTGGTGCATCCCTTGAAGTTATGGACAGAGATTCCAAACTCATGCGTGGCGATGGTCCCACCATCTTTACCAGTGTCAAACAGGACAAAGGCGTTGATGATGTAGTATCATTGACTCTAGCTGCTTGGCGTACAGCCGGTAGTCCGGGAAAGGCAGTTCCAGTCGGAGAAGAGGATCAACATCAGATGTGATCAAATACGAGGGTGGAATATAATTCTGATATTATAAGGGAAAAATACAAGTAAGTGTTTCGTTTATGGGGATGCTGTTGCAATTTGACGTTAGAAAATAGGTCGTTTCGTCGTCGAAAAAGAACGTATGGCTAGAGAATACTGTCACCATCTGTATCGTTCAGAATTGAACCTTGTGTAAGTAACATATCCTAAGGAGGAGTATCTCACCGTCAATCGTTAAATCTTGGCTTGCCACCGGATGGCTGTAATGAAGACCCAGTTGAGTATCTGGGTGCCAATGAAAAGTGCGTACGTACTTGAAAATGCCCGATGTTAGCGCAAGTATACACGATGCCAGCGAATAACTTTCGATACGCTCAGGATGATCATAAGCATGACCAAAAAGATAAAGAGGGCGTATTCTAAGTCATTCCACATCTGAGCTACGAGATGCGCGTCGATCGTGAAAGAAAAAAACAACAAAACAAAGCAGAGGTAAAATTATTGAGCGTAGAGCAGGGCTGGCTTTATATCATGGATCATAACACGCTCGAACTCCCCGTGCAGCTCTTCTTACCTGATTGGTATGACGCGGAACCCATAATTCGGAAGGGCTAAAGATTAACTGTGTAAGTGGATACAATCATTCTGTATTTGCCCGTCTGCCTATCCCAACCAGTTCTCAGCTCTCAGTTTCGGTGAATCAGCCTGGCGGTGAAAACTGTTGATGTAGAGGCTGACCGAGCGCTGGAATCATGGTTGATCCTTTATCCTTGTGCACAGCCTTTGAGAGCTGTGCTTCGACGGCAAACTAGCCTCGCTAGCCAGTCTGATAGTTCAACGAAGAGTAAACGTCTTCGTTGTAACGGCAAACGCGGTAACGCTATTTAGTCACGTGATAGAAGCTTGACGCGTCAGTCATACTTACAAAGTGTCAACTCGTCTTTCTTTGTTTCTACCACCATCACGATTGCTGTCATCCATGAACAACGAACTTTCTGCCCAGCCATATACATTCCTTCGTATCAAGCGCAAAAGGAATGAAGAGCCTCTTGATGCACTTGGTAACATCTGTGCTTGCTTTACATGCGCGCCACAGTATCTAATCTCCGAATCCCTCCTAGTTGTGGAATCTGGTGCTCGCAGGAAAAAACCCAAAGGACGAAATGGAGTTTTCCAATTTGCAAAGACCATAGAAGAAGGCGTTTGGGAAGATGAAGAGCAAAAGAAGGCTATTCAGGCGTGTTTTCTTCATCAATGACTGTGTCCGGTTTCATCTGACAGGTTCTGCACAGCATCAACTATCCATACTGGCACACCAGCCTACTACGCAAGAAGACTCTGCACCTCCGCCTGATAACGCCGCGGCCACGTCGTCCACATTGAAGCCTGCTCAAGCAACCGACATTCGCCGTTATACTATCATTGAACGCTCTCTGCCTATTGATCATTTACCACTTCGGAAACCAACTAGCCCGTAAGCCATCGCTCTCTTGTCGAACAACTCTGTTCATCGCGAACCACACAGCCCACAAATTCTATCTTCCAAAGAACTAGCAACCCAACGAGCGAATTCAGATTTCAAGATGTATGACGCAGTGCTTGAAAATCCCCCAGCCGAAGAGCAGATAGATCCCGCATTGGAGAAATTGTTACAGGACTACTTGAAACGTATGTCCTTCGATATTCATGTAAGACCGACTCGCCTATATATTGTTTCTGTTTTCCCAGTCGAAACTTCATCTGTTCCAACGCCCACAGCTTCAAAAGCGGCGGATTATGTTTGGGACATCTTCTATCACCGACCAAGGACTTATACTCAGAGTCTGACAGATGCTGTAGCAGTTGGGACAGTGTATGATACACATGAAAAGGAGGTGAAGCAGTATCTGACATCTTGGCAGGTCTGGTCTTCCGCCTTTGGCCTCTGGGGACTCCGACTCTGACTCATATTCAGAGGAGGAAGATGAAGCCGACGAGGATTCAAACGGTGCGTGCGTCCAGCTTGAACCTGGTGGTGGCTTACGCTTTCTTTCCTCCGCAGCTGAAGAATGGTACACGAACGATTATCCTGAGGAAGAGGAATCTGATTGGTCCCATGATGATGATGACGGTTCAGGTCAGGAAAACTTCCATGCTTTCTGTTGCATTGTTGCTTATTGCTGCTTATTGCTCTGATAGATGAATTTCATGAAAATACCGTAGACGGTGACGTAGAACATGAATGGCGATGACAGCAAGCAATCTTTTTTCTCCTCATTCGCCACATCGTGTACAATATACATCATATCAAAGCATTTCAAGTTGTATATCATTGTCATTGAACCTGTAGACTTCAAGCATTGACTTTCTCAATAGAGTTGGACTATAATGTCAGATACAGGGGACGTGATTAGACATTTCCAAGCAAACCAAGCAGAACGCAAACTACGCACGTCCGAACTCCGGCTACTCCTGGTTTGACTGTGGCGAGATTGTCGTTTGCCTTTCCCCGCGGTCAGTACCCTAAGGGAAAACAACGCCCCAAGCATGCACAGAGCCACAAATAGCGTCAGTCCCGCACCAAGGAAGCCAGCGCCAACAGGGCTGATGCGCTGGTGTACACGATCTGCAATTGCTGCCTGTGAAGCTGCTGCTGCAATTGCTCCACAGCCTCGGTCTTCAGTGTTTGAGCAAACCTTGCACCAATCAGCAGTGGAGTTAATTGCTACGGGCTGTTTTGGATGAGTACACATTGGCAAGGTGTTGTAGTGTTAGAACAAGAATAGTGACGTACAGCAAGGAAATTGGTGAAAGCGGACACAGTGATGTCTCCTGTAGTATTAAACCAGTTGAATGTCGTCTGCGCATCGTCTTGAGTTCCGTTCTTAAACTGCAATCGCAGAACGGGCTCCCCGCCAGACGAAGGTTGGCGGACTTCAATAGCCACAGACGCGGCGTAATTAACTTAAAATAAATCATTAGTATAATCGAGTCTTTCACGAGCTAAAGGGACTGACCAAGTCCGGTTAACTGTGGGCTCTGATCGACCGCACCGGTCATTCTGAACAATGTGAAGAACGACTTGTAAGCGATGGCGTTGTAGTAAATCTTGAGTGGGTCCGAGCTGTTCGTGATACTTGACAGGCCTTCAAAAATTCCGGGAAGCATCGTGCGGAAACCAACTGCGAGGTTCGTCCCGATCATTATTCTATGAGAACAAGTTGCCATGGATTGAAGACACACTATTTCCGATGCCATCCAACTGTGGCGACGTGAACACCCCATATTCATGGAAAGCGGCCAAGGTACGAGCTTGAGCGAGCATGGTGGGGGGAAGTCTACTTTGGAAGGTAGCATTGTGAATGAAGTTCACGTTCATATAATCAAAGATCTGAGGTTACAAAGCTTAAAGTGAGGTGTGCCGATTTTTTTATGCGGATGAAACTTACATTCCACTTTAAACAGCAGCTCCAGTGAGCACGAATGCACTATCGATGCTTGAAGGTGAAAGTGGACACACCATGTTCTCCAAATTGACATCACTTCTTCCATCCAGATACTGCGGGAGGTTGTTAAAAAAATCCGAGTTCTCTTGTGCGGTTTGATTGAATTCGGCAGATTGGTAGAACTCTGCGGTGGCCGTGTCGAAGGGCTATGACGAAGTATGTATACAACAAGCGAGCAGGTTGGCTTGGGAGCTCACAGCGCATGAAGTCCATCCTTCGAGTGAGACATCATTTTCAGCCAAGGCAGACTCGACTGTGTAGGTATTGACACTTTTAATAAATGAGTACCCAAGGCAAAACTTTCACGCACTTTCGATATACTGGTGAATGCAGCTCATCAAACATGGGGAGGAAAATCATATATGTTCATGGCTTACTTGGTATCCACCCAGAGGAGCCTCGATGGTAGTCCCATTGGCTAGCGTGGTAGAGTAATCGGAATCAGGAGGGAACAAACCTTGAAGGAGCGCTTCAGCGGAGTTCTGTGAAAATAATGTTTTGTTACGGAACGTTTGCTCCAATTGAGAACTCACCATGATCACTCCTCCCTCGCCTGCAGCATCGGCAACAACTACGGTACAGTTGATTATCGATTCCTCATAGAAAGAAGCTGATAACACACCTGTAATCTGATTAGGATCCGCGATGGTGTTGTTGATACCTTTGATAAAAGATGGCGAGGATTCATTGAGATAAACGTTGCGAAAATAATCGCCGGTAATGAATTCTTCTCTCTATTCAAACAGTTCAGGCTTGCCACTGCTTATGCATATCTGTGTGAACATGGTTGAACGCACAAGTCCAAGAGGAGTGATAACGGTGTTTGCGGGATTGTAGTTGGTTGGATCCTGATAAAAACCTAGTAGCAAAACGTCTCTGAGATAGATTGAAGAAGAAAGAAAAACTACACACCTTGGCGATCACCGTGACGAATGAGGAAGATAACACCAAGAACGGTACTGTCAGTGTTGCTCATCGTAGACTTGTATGGCTGAGAACAAGGTAGCGATCAGGAAGTCCTGTAGCGCAAATTACATCTCTTATAAGTAGCATTTGGGATATCCATCAGACAGGAACTTTCCTCTTTGAGCATTCCCATGTGGACATGAGTGTATTGTCCCCCTGTTCTTAGCAATCCAGAGCAGCTGTCGTACGTCTTCTATGAACATGAACGGAACAATTTTCCGGGTGTGAAGGATATGAGATACGCAGAAGAAGCTTGTCAAAAGTGGGCGAATTTCTCATAATCTGCCCTCTTAGTGTCCCGCGGTCTTGTCAAACATCATCAGTGTACATCAGGTTTGGGACACGGAGAGATCTAGCTTGCACTTTCAGTCATGTAGATCTCTAACTGTCATTATTTTCGTGGATTCATGAGTATTCTACAGAGAACCTCCAACACTTTCCATGGTCTGTAAGAGAAAGTGGTCACTAAAGAGCAGAGAAATGTGTAACGACAACGTACGAAGGGCGATGCGGTGGGACCGTCTAGTATCGCGAGCTCTTCGGCAGTGAAGGGAAGACGGGGAACGAGTAAGGTTCGGATAGGGATAAGAGCCATGATGATAACTGGGAAACCAATAGCAGCTGACCAAAGTATAAGAAAAAGTGATCATGAGCACCTGAAAGCGACAAAAAAAGCAACAAATGGCGCACCGATAGTTTGTGTGATAGCGAAAGTTGCGCCAAACGCAATCAACTGTATAGCTATGAACAGGAGGATGCGGGATTTGCGAACTCGTCTAAGAGGCTCATCTTTGGGAGTTGATTTCTTGTCGCGGAGGAAATATAGTATCTTCTGCGTGATTCCGTTTCCTTGCAGTGCGTCTGCGCCCATGAACCAACTAGCATACTTACTTGAGTTGCGGTGAGATTTGAGCAAGGATGTACACTTACAACAGCCCAGCAAGAACACCTAAACTTACTACATCAGAAAAGGAGGGAAATGAATTCGATAGAGATCATTACCTCGAGGTATAAGATTGAGAACGTGGAGAAATGGACCGGAAAGTAGCACCAAGCACAAGGATCCTTGCGCAAGGTTTGATACACGTTGCTCAACAACACCTACAGGCTGCTCCCGATACTCCGCGATATAGTCTGGGGTCTTTTCGTCCAAGTTCGAGCTCTGCCCTTCTTCGTCATCCTTCTTCGTCGGTCGACCCATCACCAAAAGAGACGTAGTATGAATTGGAGCTTGAGGAATAAGGCCATTGGGTGCGGGTATCCCAAGCAAACCGGCAAGAAAGGTGGTGATACCAAGGAGAAAAAAGTCATAATGAAACCCAGGAGGTTTCCGGAGAGGAAACTCGGATCCTTGCGCCATCAGTGACTGGGAAATGGGGTATTAGTTATCTTCATGAATCTTGATCAACAAGATATGCATACGGAGACGTTATGATCGAAGAAAAAGAGGATCCAGAGTATGATCCCAAACGGCAAAGCTATGCCTACCCATTTCCCTTCTAGTTGCCAGAAAGGCACGAGCCATGATCTGTTATTCGCAGGTTGAAATGCACCGCTAATGGGAAGAGTTTGTGGGTTGGCCGAATTGAACGTTCCCCAATATGCCATACCCGAAGTGGCAATGAGAGAAATGGGCATTCCATAGTCAGCTAGGAATCTTCGAATGTGTCGATGGAATAGAGTTTTTTGAGAAAGACTTTGAAAGAGGAAGGATACTACAAGCATCAAAATGGCGAGAATGATTGAAACGAATGCGCCGGGCAAGGAAGAAGAATCTAGTTGTCGGGTCACAACCTGAACCCCGTATTGAAGATATACCCATGACACATAGAATCCGAACGTATCACAGGAGAAGAGCGTCACGTATTTCAAAAAGTTGCACCCTTGTGTTGTGAAGGTCACATCAATTTAAAAATGGCTTCATGAGAAATCTTGCGTACAATTTAAGATCGCTGTAATCCAGTGGATGATTGCAGCCCAAAGATACACCCATCCGACAAAGTGTAGGTAGTTCGGGGCATCTGGTTGCCCTTGGATGATTCGGAAGATGGTTTTATTGAACACCGTGATAGGTCCTGTTTATATAGGGTTGAGAACGTGGTTTGTGGAAGGATCTGAAGCACAGGAGAATACTCGCCTGTGACTCCAGCGATAGTAAGTGGCTGAGCACCAAAGACAGAGAATATGAATGCGGCCATGAACGAGGACAGAAGAACTTCCGCAACACCGTATTGTTGCGTCGTTTCAATCAAGTCTAGAGAAAATGCGATTCCTGGAAGTACGCTATAGTAAGGGTCCATTGGAGTCAATATCCATATGAGCGATGTAGCTTAGCTCACTTCGCGAAAAATATAAGAGCCGTAGCTGGTACTACACGGTAATTCCAAGCGTCCGTCCAGTCTTTGACATAGTAAGGGGCCCTAGCTCGTATATCGAGTATTATCCCAGAAGCCAGCTTCTCTACCCAGTTTATATTCGGACTATGCGAAGGTCTTTTTTTTGTTTTGAGATCTCGCAAGGTTGGCGTCGTCGAAGGTTGAGCAGAATCTGGGTCTGCTGAGGAGCTCGTATTCTGAAGAGCATCATCATTTGTGGTCGTCGCCATCGTGATAGTAAAAGTTTAGAAAGAATTGAGAAAGATGACCAGAAGGGAAACAGCCGTCCATCCAAGCTTTTCCAACAGGAGGCGAAAGCACTTGAGGTTCTCGGGGTCAGCAAAATTTTAGATGTCATTTCAAAATTTCACACTTGGGGTGGCGCAACTGCCGGGACGGAAATTCCGGATCAAGCTCTCCGTCCTCCAGCACTCAACCTCAACGGACCTGCAACCCTGAACAGACAGACTTTTTTTCTACTACATATTCTCCAGTAAAAGACCGGGAATGAAGCAAGCAACAGCGGATATTCACCTACATCTCCTGTAAGTGGGGGTTATCTGTGTTTCACAGAAGCCAAACCACTACCCAGGCCCACGACATAACTCCTTGACATCGACTCAGAACGATATTGGGTACCAAGCAATGATCTTGGACGGCTCAGAGACTGAAAAAACCATCTTCGTCAATGTTGAACGTTGTCACCCTGGCTTTGAAGAAACCAGATCTCGACCGTGACCCCGTTATAGACAAAAACAGATTTACTTATGTAAAAGACCTTGGGATTCATGCGTCCGGAGGATGCATTGATGTGCTAAACCCATACGTCTTTGAATTGGATTCACTACCAGTAGAAAGGCATTCGCAATGGTCACTACTAGACGAAAAAAAGCGTTGAGTACTATTCTGATATAACATTAATATTCGTGATAAGTCGTGAGTATAGGTATAGGACATGGTTCATGTAAATTCGTGAACGGGTCGTAAGAAAGGTTATGCACCATCATCAAGCAAAGGAGCAAAAATAAAAATAAAACAAAAAGGTTCGGGCATCGAGATCCACAAAGTTGGTGAAATCGAAGAAGGGAATGATAGAAAGGGAATGAGGCGAACAATAAAATAAGAAAAAAGGAAGATAGTTAAATACCAATAATCAAAATCAAGAGTCAAATTCGTTAACGACCGCAACCAAAAACGAAAAAACAAACAGTCCTCTTCGGAAATTCCACTTCTCCATGATTCTAGTCGAGTACCCACCGC
The DNA here is from genome assembly GCA_027886635.1 of Lentinula boryana. Classification (NCBI taxonomy): domain Eukaryota; kingdom Fungi; phylum Basidiomycota; class Agaricomycetes; order Agaricales; family Omphalotaceae; genus Lentinula; species Lentinula boryana. The sequence continues at coordinate 96,344 of MU790531.1, forward strand.
TGAACGATGAACATCTTCACCAAGTTTTCTCTTCCCCAACCTTGTCCTTCACCTCTCTCCAAAACTCATCCCACCGTTGTCCTCGACCTTCAGATCGATTACCTTCATTGACGTCGCCCATGTTCGCTTGTTCAACCTCCTGAACGTTACTGTTATCCGTGTCGATGAGGATGGTTATCTTCTGAAACATGACCAGAACAAAATCCTACCTCTGTTTGGAAAGTGTAGGTGAGCCCGTAGCGGTAGCTGAGCTATGAGATCGAACATATGCCTCCCTCCGGGCTTTCTCTACTCTGTTGAGTGCGGTGAGTAGCGAGGGTGTTGCGGGTACCGGTATCGGTGAGATTGGAGATGGAGCTGAAGCTGTTACAACGGGGACAGCAGGTCGTTGTGTGGGAGGCAAATCCAAATTGAGGGGAGAGCGGGCAACTGCCGTTTGCTCAGACGATCTCGACGAGTGGGAAAGAGAGGAATGGGGAGACATCGAAGAGCGATGACGTTTGAGAAATTGAGGTGACCATTGATGAGAATCTGTTTGAGGAGTAGAGGGCGGGATCGTGGTAGTTGCATTTGAGATATCTTCTTCAAAGTCGGAATAGTCTGGCGGACCAAAGCCATTATCGTTTTCGGTATCACTAACACCGGGCGACATCGATCGAGGCTCGGTGCGACGTCTCACAGCTCGTATTCTATTCATCTCTTTCTCGTGATTCAATCCGGCTTTCTCATCGTTTTCGTTGTCCTCATCCGAGGAGCTAAGCTCATCCAAAGGTCTGAATTTGACTATATCCTTCCTTCGAAATCCGCCGGTATGAGGTCCTGATGAGGAAAAAGGCCGGGATCGATGGCCTTTTTTGGATAGCAAGCCCGGAGGGGATTTGTACACAGGCAGCCGTTCGTCCTCTGAGAAGGAAGAAGGAATATTAGAGTTGGATTTGCGCAGTTTGGATGGTAGGTCCGAATCAACAGGATATTTTATGTCGGTGTCTGGACTTATTCCCAATTCTACATCACCTTTCCCTTCTTTCTCCTCTCCTGTCCCAAACACCCTCTCCCAAACCGACCTCGCCGGCGTGAACCTCCCCGTTCTATCCGCCATATTTGGCAAATTAGCAGCATACTCTGCAAGATGCATATCCCATTTCTCATCTGGACATTCTCCCCATTTCCTCCATAGTACCCAGTCACTTGATGAGCCCAGGATGAGTAGAACACTGAACAACGCTGAAAAGCCTTTTTCAGACGAGTTGGACCAGGAATCTGAGGATTGGACGTAAAGGTGTGAGAATGGAGAGGACCAGGAAGCGGATGAGGAAGTTAAAAGGGAGATACACATCGTCACACCAAACGCACCCGTGGACGATGTTGCGAATCGACATGAAGCATGTTTGAACTTTGATAGAGGAGGGACGAACGTGGTGAGTAGTATGACGATGGTCAATACGCTCATTCCCACGATAACAAACACGATCCGGGTGGATAGTCCGGGGTGGATAATGATGCAGACAGCTAGAGAGAATAGAGCTCCACCAGATATCCCAGCGAAGAGCAGGGCAGCAAGCGTGTATCGTCCACTAAGGACTGTAGTAAAAAGCGCGGATAAGACCCATATGGCAACGAATGCGCCGCTAGTTAAACCGGAGGATGTCGTTGAAGGGATAATCAGTGCAAGAAAGGTGGATAGATGGACTAGGGGAGTCTTAGCATTCAAAAAAATTTGGTATACTGAGAATTAACACACCTCCGAATGCATACCCCAACAAAAGACCACCTACGCCTCCTTCCAATAATGACAGCACCAGACTCTTCATACTCTTCATACTCCCCTGGCCTTTTCCCGACATCACCATATATCCATATCCATCCATATCATCCCTCGACCGAAACCTCCTTGTTCGATCCAACGTAAGAAACGTTCCGGCAAAAGTCAGAACGAGCGAAGCGAGGAGTAATGGAAGAGCGTAGACGATTAGATACGATGAGTTTGGGAGGAGAGCAGGTAGACTCGCGCTCAAAGTGGAAGAAGAAGAAGAGTCAGACGACATGGGGATCTGAGAATTGGTTTATATTGTTTATAGGGTATTGCTCAGTAAAGCAGTTCGTTAACGACAGGGAAAGGGGCGGAGGTCGTTCGTGTGGTCGTCAGCAAGTCATGGAAGGGGTGAAGAGGAAAGAAAAGTTCACACACCCTGATATGTTTACTCGCTGTTTATTACATTAGTGGAATTTTTCTTTACATCAATACACTGTTATTGTTACACCAAATGTGCCTGTGCACGATGGATGTAGCACATCGACATATAGCGGGTATCTTCCACTTCTACAATAACGCCCAGTGGTATCTCCAGCAATTCTTATTTAGCGTAAATCCTTGTTGAGTTGATATCTTCTGCTTCCCACGAGCGAGTCGTGTTAGATAAACGTTAACCCCGAGCCATGATCATTGCATGTCATTATTTCAAAGCAGGGATCATAATACTAGAGGTTATACGCTATATATTCGAATCGAATCGAACGCAAAGAGCCAAAATCATTGCATGCTGTGTGCATACTGTGTTGAAGTCGGAGTCTAAAGTCTACAATCAAGACATCACCAATAGGCTATTGCCTCAAATATGTTCAAAAGTAACATCCAAGCCTCTCCTCAAATCATCAACCAAATCATCGCCTTCCTCAACGCCCACACTCAGTCTAACCAAACCTTCAGTGATACCCAGCTTTTCCCTCTCTTCCGGCGGTATGGATGCATGTGTCATCAACGCAGGAACTTCACAGAGTGACTCGACTCCGCCGAGGGACTCAGCAAGCGTGAAGAGGTGGAGGGAAGAAAGCAGTTTGGATGAAAGAGAAGCAAATTCAGAGGGTGTGGTGGATGGTGACGGGGAGCGAAGACGGAAGGAGATCATCCCGGAGTAGGGGAACGGGGGATGAGTGTACTCAAAATCAGCGTCTGTTGGAAGGTTGGTAGACGCTACAGATAAATTGCTGTCGATCCACCGTCTTGCATGCGGACTTAAATTGAGCTTCGCAATCTCATACCTCCTCTTCGCACGTTCGACAACCTTCTCATTCCCAGCTCGTTTCAGAGGAACATATCCCGGATAGATGACCTCTTCCACAAATGGGCTCTGTTCCAACGCTCTGGCAACCTTAAGCGCGTTCTCTCCGTGGGCCTTCATCCGAAGATGGAGGGTTTTCAATCCTCGCTGAGCGAGCCAACAATCATATGGAGAGGGCACAGCGCCGATGGCGTTCTGCAAGAAACGCAAATGCCCCAGAACTACATTGTGCTTGGGAGGAAGAATCAAAGCGCCCATGACGACGTCAGAGTGGCCATTGACGTATTTGGTTAAAGAGTGCAAGACAATATCAGCTCCAAGAAGAAGAGGAGACGTGTAGAAGGGCGAAGCGAATGTGTTGTCTACGAGTAGCAGTGGTCTAGAAGTCGGTGTGGATGCGGGGTGGGTATCAAGGATGGAGGCAAGACGACTAATGTCGATCAATCTCAATGTCGGGTTTGTTGGACTTTCGACCCAGATCAGTTTGGTATTCGATCGAAGAGCCCTGAGAAAGGATTGGTGACCTTCACTACCCTCAGTAAGGTCCTCTAAGTTTAGAAAAGTGGTTTCAACGCCCTGTGTGTCTGCGGCGACCTAGTCGAGGATAGTAATGATGAGCACAAATCAGATTTTGGACAGCCTCATAATACGTACCCTGGCCATATATCTAAAAGTGCCTCCGTAAACATCGTTGACGGATATAATGTGCGCACCGGGACCAAGAGACTGAATCATTGTAGCGGTTGTTGCAGAGCCTGAAGCGAATGCAAGAGCGTGTGCGCCGCCAGCCTCGACTGAAGCCAGTGCCTTTTCCAGAGCATCGCGATTTGGGTTACCTGAGCGAGAATATTCAAAGCCCTATGTCCAGAGATGAGTAAGATATCGTTTAGTAGAGGCTATGATACGTACTTTGTGATTTCCAACTCCATCCTGCTTGTACGTTGTGCTCAGACTTATTGGAGGAATAACTGCACCGGTCTCGCGATTGGCCTCAGACCCAACGTGAATCGCGCGCGTGCCAAAGCCCTCGACGGGGGGAGCTTTATGGACAGAGTGTCCATGAGTGCCATTTAGCAATGTATGGCCATTAGTGAGATCGATAGAAGGAGTCATATCACCAAGATTCTAATAAATCTACGTTGGTTTTCTTCTAGTTCTTGATCAGGGAAATAGAAATGGTGACAAGGAAAGAGATGAGAGTCAACGGTCTTCTTATACCTCTTCATTCTGGGCTTCGCTGTCTCCGCGATCCTTGGAAGAGATTACGAATCATTTCACAATCGCATGATCCGACCAGACACGCTTCGTCATTGCATTTCCTTTTTGGGACTGATATTTGCAAGCATCTCCGAGTCATGCTGTCACTCAAGATTACTCTATAGGCTGGGTCACTGACCACTAGGAATCGTATGTGATGCTTTGTGTCCCTGGACTTCCCTCCCCAGGGTGTGTACGAACTTTCCACCGATAAGTATCCAACAGAAACCGATACATAATATCTTGGCTGGCTAGTTTTCCTGTGAAGTTTAAACAGGAAACCCGTGTCCGAAAATCAACTAGCTAATATTACATGCTAGTAAGCTCTACCTACAACCAGGAAGTCCGTGTGGATCTCCTCCTTTCACTGTCCATGAATACTCATGTCAAGTGGCACCGATCTAGCCCTCCGCTGCGGATACTTACGCAAAATCTGAATGTCGGACATATAAGGGCTTTCAAGTCGAACAAATGTTCAAACCATACATACATCACTTCTTCTTGTGGGATAGAGGTGGGAGGATGATGAGGTCTTCTCATTGACGAATGCAAGCTACGCAAATTGAGCTGATATATATGATACTAGTTCCTGTCCCAGTTGAACCTTCTCAACCTCATGAACCTTCTCTGGACGACAGAATAAGATATTTAAATGGCTGATAGGAGGGGTAATATCTTACTTATGCTGCGAAATGACGGTCGTAAAGTATCTTTCCCGTCGAATCTTTAATGAAACTGATTCTTTGGAAGAGATCAGCCTGTGCTTCACACTGTCCTCCGCATATATCCAAGCCAGTGAACGTGAAAGGGACAACAGCAATAGCTTTACTCTTCTTCCTGACATGATTTTTGAATGTAAGTTTCACAGGCGGGATAACACCGTTGGTTTCTTTAACTGCTTCTTCGAACAGCAAGTTAATCATCCCGGTTACCTCTTGGTTTTCCTCCGTTCCCTCTGGCCCTGCCAGCTCTCCAAATGAGACGAGAATGGGCTTTTTCTCTGTGAGAGATACAATCGAGGCAGAATCAGAGTGCTCCGAACCCTGCAATGTCATGGGCGCGAGAGCAAAGAAAACAATTACGCCACTTACATGAACGGGAATCGCAGTTGCGATGTGTATCATGCCAACGATGGCAAGGGGTACATAGACAAGGTTCAAATGCATATTGGGGGTGGTGAAGGATTTTGGGGACAGTGTGAGTTGTGCTTCAAGATGGTTGGCGAAACGAGCTCCAGAGTCGGCGCAGAAGAGTGTATTTGAGAGTAGAAAAAGAATGAGCAATTAGAGCTTTGTCGATGGACAAGAAAATTGTAAGGACTGGCCAGCAGTCACTACGTGGAGTGGGGGGTTGTTCAAGCAACGTTTTCTAGTCCTTTTATATCCACAATATATGGCAAGGTGAGAGACCGACGGGCCTAAGTGACTCGGACTGTGGCGCTGTTACATCCTAAGCTTTCTAAATTCCCTCACTATTGTGTTTTCTTTATGAACTTGGGAGGTGACCAGGTTCCTCAGAATTAGCTGAAAGGGTCTGATCACTCAACAGCAGGCTCCTTGCCAACTACTTTGTATCATGTACTAATGACATCTCATCTTGTCCAGCTCAAAAAACACCTCAACGCTTAGGATACGCAACCTGTTTATCCGATAGTTCATCAGCTTGCTGATGGTGTTCCCATCATAGACTAGTCTTTAGGCGTTCCTTAGTAATCTGGCATCCAATCCTACCACCGACTTGGAGTTCTTTATCTACACATAACTCGCTAATTCTATTCAATGCTTTCCAAAAGCTAGAGCGACGGTCTGAGTACCCTTCTAAATGGCAATACCCAGGAATCAGAAGATATATAACTGGCCAGCAGTTGAAATGAGTTACTCAAGATACTACTATCCTCTTCATACAGGAGCAGGTGAGAGGATGACAAAATCGAGTGATTCATCCCCGGCGTTCTCTAGGTGTCTGCCCTGTACTGAACTTATGCTCTTTGATTGAGCATCGCCTAATGTAAAACCTACTATGGCTAAATTTTCTCTTTACCGCCGATAACTTTTCTCGGGTCTCTCTTTTCCACATGCTCACAGCAGAGCTAAGCGCGTACATGAATATCTCTCTCTTCAAAGTCGTAGGATGCCGTAGAGCCGTATCTCTGATCAAAGTCACCGCCATGATGGAAGAGAGGAGGGCAGTTAAGGTACTCAAAGACAACATACTCATGCGTAAGGGCAAACACTCTGAATCCGAATCCGCAACAAGGAAAGGAACGCCGAAACTTGTTTATGTCCGTTGTCGCAGCATCATCTCGCTCGGTTCAGCGATGTAAGTCCTGTTCCTTCACGATTCAAAGTTAGAGTTGGCGCAGGCTACCTTCTGCTAGGACTCTGCTCGGTCAATTCAAGAGGGCAATTGATCGAAAAACTCAGTCTGCGACCCAAGTATACTACTAAAATCAAGTCCCATTCCTCTTCAAGGCAGTCATACGGTCCATTGTACATCCTCGCACGTCATAGTAGAAAAACATTGTCTCATCTCAGAATTAGCATGGTGCCACAGTCTGTGTTGTGATTTGTACGCAATTTATCTCTTGACTGATGCATTTACACCCAATCCTTGAAATCCTGAGCATCAGTTGACCAGTCGACCGAGGAACATCACTCAGCAGGTTCGGACTCCCACCAAACATAGTCGTGCTTATAAGCATGGATCAACGGCATTTCGTATTCTTCATCAGTGTCCTCCCCCTTTGTAATTCGAACTTCCAAGATGCCTGTCCCTGTTCCAGTTTCAGAGCTCGGGTCCTATAACTATGTTGCAGAGACTAAGGTCAGCTATCTAATAGCATTGAGAAAGTTAACTGACACAGCTTACCAACAATCTCCCTGGACTGCGCCGGTGACTGTAGGAAAACCTCGACTGGGCAGACCTTGTCACCGTCGACTTGAGCGAAATAACTACCCCGGAAGGCAAACTCACTCAAGCAAACATCCTTCTTTCAGCTTTGAAAGAAAAGGGGTTCTTTTATGTGAAGAACTTCAATATCTCCCAAGAACGAGTCAACAGGCAGTTTGCGCTGGGTAAATCCTTTTACGAACTCCCCCAGGAAGAGAAGGATCGGTTTGCTGTGAAGGAGATAGGTAAGTGATAATTTTCCACGGAGAACAAACTTGGGAACGGTAGGCTGACCAAATTGGATTGGATGATAGAACGAGGAAATTATAATGGATATGTAGGCAACAGGCAGCGCTTGTACGTTGATCTTTTGTTCCTTGATGGCTTCGAATAGGCCATCTTTTGATACTCGTTTACCACATAGGGTCAATGACTCGAAGAAAACAAGTCTTCGAAGTCGAGTCGAGGTGTATAATATTCCCAGTAAGCACTGGAGCGTCTTACAGCCGTTCTCATTCCAAAAGGTCGCTAATGTCGGCCCATAGAGTTTAACGGCGATTTTGAGCATCACCACCCCGCCATTATCGAAGAACGTATCGGGGAGATCGAGGAATTTGCGAGGGTGAGGCGGGATCCTCTCCTCTAGCATAAAGCTTGACCTTCCCATTATTGAATGATCAACAGTCCCTTCATTCTGAAGTCCTCGATCCTTTGTTCGTTCTTCTTGCTATTGCTCTCGAGTTACCGGAGGACTTTTTCACAAAGATCCATCAGTATCCGGTGAAGAGCGAGGTGGGCACCTTTTCAAGTTTACATTCACATACATGTCCTACTTCTGAGCAGTTTGAACCTAAATGCCCTCCATTCTAGGATCATCTTCGATACATGAAGTACGGCAAATATACACCTGAGGAGAACAAGCTGATGGAGACTTGGGTACGTGGACATACCGGTATGCTGTATGCCCCAGTGGGTTATCCTTTCCTGACGGGATTTTGGATAGATCTTGGGTCGTTCACCCTGCTCTTTCGACAACCTGTCGCCGCTTTACAAATTCGTTATCCCTCGACCAACGAATGGAAATGGGTCAAGCCACAAGATGCGACGTTAACTGTGAATGCTTGCGACGCATTGCAATTCTTGACTGGGGGATATGTGAAGAGTACTATTCATCGGTAAGCTACGCGTCATACCTTGCATGAACCTACTAGAGCCCGGGTGAACCCGTTATCGACTGATCTCTTCATCTCTGTCTCTCTATCTCCATTCGTTAGAGTTGCTGTCCCGCCCATTGATCAACAGCACGTAGACCGTCTTGGACTGTTGTATTTTTCTCGGTAAGTTGTATTGGCTTCAAGTTGCCATAAGAACCGACCATCGACTAAATGCTGTTTTCTTTGTGCAGGCCCCACAACAACACACCGCTCGCGACCATCAGAGATTCGCCTCTTCTTCAACGAGAAGGGTACACCCAGAACGATTTCGAAGCTTCCGGTAATCCGGTTCCGACTATGGAAGGTATGTACTTTTTGATCTTTGAGACCCAAATTTCTCTAACTCTGCGTTATTATTGTTTTTTTTGAATGTTTGCTTGGAGCACAGAATGGACTTTTGCGAAACAGAAATGGCAGAGGACGGGGTATGATGATCCGCAGCATAAGACAGCACAGATTTTGCCAGGATGGAGAGAGAAGGTGTACGCTTGAGTGTACATGAGTGAGGAAAGTTGAGGTTTAACTGAAGAGTACTGTATTTCTGGCTAGCCAGAAGAGGGGATATCGTTTCATGAGTGAATTTTCATTATGATATGGGTAGCCGGAGGAAGTTCTAGGTTGGATCACTTACTCAGAGTGACTATAAGGATTCACACGCTCCATCGTGAACCCGACTTAAAGCGCGGTCGGAAACTGTAGTGGCAGTTTTTCTGCGGGTTGGAACAGATCTCAGATGATTACCATTGATTCTTGCATAAGACCTGTATACTTGGGCCGCTATCTGAGTTGCAACTCGGAAACATGATTTAATCTATCGAGTAAGCAGGTATTAGCTGAAGATGAAAAAACTTGTTTTTTCCAAGGTCTATGGGGCAACATCTATTGCCGGTTACCGGGCATAACGCCGACTGCCCGTGATGCATCAGAGAGTAGAGTCATCTCCATCTATCCAACTTCCGTCACAGCCATTTCTTGTTAACTTCGAAATCATATGGTTCTCAACAATCACTTCCTAGCCTCAGTTCCGACTGCAATTGGCCGACTACACACAACTACAACGCGGCTAAGTGGACCCCTACACGGACACACGAAAGGACCGACCCGTTTCAACAGGTTCCAACGCGGTAATCACGTTTGACGCCCTTTTTCTTATTGACCGCTTTGTCAAAAAGGAGAAAAACGCTAGCTTAGTTTTATTTTCTGAATACTACTTAAACACCCGAGGCCGGAAACCTGGGGCGACTGGAAACTGGTTGATATTGTACCATTATCGAGCAACCAAGCGGAGTCATAGGTGGAACCAGGGCTGTCCTTTGTTGAGACCTAGCTCAATCTCTCTTCGCGTTTACAAGCCAGTGCTCGATTTTTCAACCATACAGATTTCCATCAGGAGATCAAATATATTCCATTTTAATCTGACATCTGAAATTCAGATGATCTTGTCAGGACTAATTTTCAGCGCGGTGCAAAAAGGTACTTAAGAGTCAAGAGCTGTCAAAAGTTCTTTGAATCCTCTTGTGCCTTCCTACTCGGTTCGTTATTCGTCCACCCTCAGTCGCGTCGCTTTTTCTGGAAAGAAAAAGTCCTTTCGCCGGAGTTCTGAGCCCTTTCTCAAACCTTCACTCCCAAGGTCGTTCACACATTCGGTCATCTGGTACGTTATTCCAACTTATCTTCAATTCATTGGTTATAAACATATCTTCTATCTATCCTTAGGCGATACCTCGAGGCCTAGTCCAATCGCCTACTTCTACCTACACCCGTTCTAATCTACAGCAGTAATCATGCCTTCGGACACTCTTCCAATTGACCATCTCGCAACTTCCGCAACATCGACGGTATTCCAATTACCTGCAGACCATCCACCAGTGCCGATACATGAACACTCCGGTGGGACGTGTCCCATTACCGGAAACAACGCATTTTGTCCACCTCAAAAAGGTGATGTACGATCTGTGTGCCCTGCCCTAAATGCTATGGCCAATCACGGATTTATGTGAGTATCTTTTCTTTTGATTGATATTTTGTGGATCCGATAGTTTTGTTCCCAGTCCTCGTGATGGTCGCAACCTGACGTTCCTCACTCTCTTCCGCGGCCTGAAAGCTTGCTACGGTCTTTCCTCCTCACTCGCCACGGTGCTCGTCACCGGCGGCTTCCTTGCCATTGGACGACTCCCTATCCACATTCCCCTTGTGTCCAACCTGTCCTTATTCCGTGTCAAGAACCCTGATGGCAGCATTAGCCCTGGCGGTGTGATCGATCTGCATCTGGTCGGACTGCACAACCGCGTCGAACATGATGCAAGTCTGGTCCATCTGAATACACCGCTAGGCCACAAATATGGGCCTGTGGAGATTCAAGAGGAATGGGTACCGATGCTGGTAAGCGACATCCAACCCCCGGTAAGCAGCCATCGTTCAGAGCCGGAGCAACAGACAGATCATGGACGAGAGGTCTCCGTCGCGTCATCTTCATCTGATCATTCGTCGGCTTCATCCAAGACTCTGATCAACTCCCCCGAATTTCTGACAACCTTCGTTGACGAGGCCGACGTTGGTCGTATGCGTGCGCGTCGCCAACATGAAATATTACCGAAAAAACTCGATCCAGTTCATGCGGAGGTAGCTAGAGGGGAAATGGCTATCATCTTGGGAGTGTGGAATTCGGAGTATCAGCGGAAGCATGAAGGGAAGCAAGATAAGAACGAAAGTAGAGAGAAGCAGGGTATACCTCTTCAATGGCTGCTACAATGGTTAGCGGAAGAACGGTTACCTGATATACCGATTTCGTCAGAGTCAGAAATGGAGGTGGATGGTGATTCTAATATCGCACCCAAGAAGACGACGATGTGGCGTCCGAATCACAAGCAGACCTTGCGCGATGTTGTGAATAGGAGTAAGCGGATACGGAAGGTGACTGAGGCTATCGAGAGCGAGGAAGCGAAGCTCTAAAACTCTTGTGGACTTTTCGCATTTGGGGGTTGTGTGGCGGGGATCCTGATGAGTAGCGTCTACTGTAATATAGGACGAGGTTTCGCAAAAAGTGACGCAGGCGGTTCTATATTTTATTTTCGATTATACTTTATCGTACTTCTTCGCTATCTCATGTTGGTATGCTTATTTGTCAACACTATGTATCAATTCTACTCTTTGAGTCTCTCAGTTTATCCAGCATTACTTCGCGAGATTTGAGCGCCTGAAATGATGTGTTTAGCGCCGTCTCTAATAGGATGGTTTTGTTTACATAATGTTTTGTCTTTGTCCCAACTTCCTCTCTTGCAATTGACAATGCGATTGCCTCTTTCTGATGATCTATTGTGCTTTCCGCTACGAATTTTAGCAACTCTTTATACTTGACTGAATAATAATGCGTTGATTCCAAGATTGATCTACCTTTGTAACGCGTTGCTCAGTCCTTTGTTATCTGGCTATCCGAGCAGCAGCTCCGGTCCTTAAAAGCGCCCTTCAACATATTTCTGTTGCTTTGACGCCCCTACCAACACTCTATGACTGTCCCTCATCCTTCAATAACAAATCCTTCGCCTACTCACAGAAAATGCATCGGCCTCAAGTTTCGTACGTTTGTAGTGGATTCGACCTTGCGCCGAGTATGTTCGGCTCAAACTTCGTCGCCTATCCCGCCACTGACATTACTTTACTGCAGGTCAATGTCGCGGTTCTGTGTGAAACTTCCGCCGTGTTCAGGAAGATTGTTTCGGAAAACGCAGACCCTGGTACACCTATAATGTTGCATGGAAGTACGACTCGGCAGTTTGATAATCTTCTTTGGGGCTTGGAGGTAAAGTATGTCTCAAGTTCATTGCCATTTACGGTGCCACCTATCTTAACTTTCGCCTACTAGTTCAATGCCGCAACCTCGCGACGAAGGAGACCTCGAGCGTATACTCGATGTGGAAGAACTCTCAAGGCACTACTCCATTCATTACCTGCAAATTCGAGCTGAATCTGCTTTGCTCGCCGCCATTGCTGCAGGAACAAACACGACTATCATGACTTGCAACACACATTCACTAGTCCGAATGTTAAGAATTACTATGCGCGTTCACAACGAGACTTTGTTCTCATTCTTGATGCAGTTGTGGACCTGGAGGTAAATTCTATTCAAACCTTCAATGACGTGAGGCTAACCACAATGTATATCTATAGATTGCATTCGAGGGAACTTGACCATGCGCTTGCTATAAGGATGGCGCACCCTTCCCGTTGGGATTACGATCCCCAACCATTTCTGAAACTCCTCGGACACGCCTTCTACGCAGCCATGGTGGTGATGGAACCTAAACTCTCCAGCGGTCAGCATATTGACCTCGACTCCCAATTGACGCGAGCTGAAATAGTTCATGTACGCTGCGGGTATCACTCGCTCCGATCCTGGTGGGATCAGATAGCCTCTAAAGCACCTGCATACATGCACTGTCCGCGATGCATGAATCCAGAACGATGCTCCTATGTTTGGCGAATAAGAATTCAATGGTTGGCCCAGAACGATAAGATTCCGTTCCCGAAGGTGGATGGAATCAGACGATTACAAGAGCTGCACAGGCTTCTTGCTGCTGATTCTTTTCTCATCAAGAATATGCCGGAGCCTTGTAGGCACAGTGCCCTGCAGGAGCTGCTAAAGCGGAAGGAGCACCTCCTAAAGACGGTCCATCACCACTTTGATTTGTGATGTCTTCATTGCTTGTTGGACCTCTTTTTCATTGTTAATGTATGTGTAAATTAGTGTATCTATGACAAGCTTCCGATTCCTAATAATCCACCCTATATCATACTAGTCGATGTTTGCATTCGATCATACGATGAGTAGAAATACCATTGCTAGAAGACCTCAAAAAATACTAAGTAGCTTCGTTCCTGGAACATAAGCTGGGAGTCCATCGGGATTTTTAAAGTCTCTCCCTCCATACACGTTGAAACCGACCGTTGGAAGAGCTTCGCCTCTACACGTGTATATGACATGTCGAACCTACTTACTGAAGCTGGGATTGAACGTCTCTGCCTTCTACAAAGTTGATTCTTTCTCATCGACCACAACCACTAGAACTTGTCGCGCCTGCGCTCGTTGCAATCAGCGCTAATCGTACAAGAAAATTCTAGTTGCCACGACATTGAGGACCAATGTTCGATATCTCTGGGATCTTTGATCCTATACACAGTAAGATTGCACTTTTCCTAGACCTCTTCCATCGAGAATCCATTCGGAGGACTACCCATAATCGCGGTATTACGAGCAGGAATGAAGATATCACTCGTAGCGCTGGCAAGCTACAGACTAGGAAAGTCTTACAGAGACGTCGGACTCGCGATATCACCTCCACCAGTGGATCCGAGTCGAACAGAATCCAGCGTGACAGCGGGGCTGTCCGTGATGGCGACTACTACATGTCTACTTCAAATGATGATACCTGTTGTATTTTGAAAGCAGAGAACACTTTGTTCAAGGTGCGGAACGGTCTTTAGAATTTGCTCAAGTTATCTAGCATTACCAACCCTTCGACGATAGGTCCACAAGCTTGTAATTTGCAGAGACGGCTCAGCTTTCGAGAGAAAGCTCTGGTTCCGACGCTCTGGAATCTCACTGGGAGCTAGCGATGCTAACCCGTTGATCGTTCGCTCTCCACCGGAAAAATTCAAAGATCTTCTGAGTGTGCTGCATGCGTTGTAAGTATATTTCCCCCTTTTCGCAATATTCTACCTCTTACCGGTTTCTCAGTCCTCCAGATTTCTATCTCAATCCTGAAGATGACTGTGATGAATCTTACATAGACGGTTATCTCGACCTCGACCTACTTTCTCTCCACCAGTTACTCAACATCGCAGAGATGTCACATAAATATTCCTTCCGCTCATTTGAATGCTGGGCTATACATCAAATATGTCGCGCACTTAGGTGCCCTACTCCCCGGAGATCAAGCAAAATCGGGACATTGTCCGCTGCTTCCTCTGCCACACTCATTACCATCTCGGGTAACAACAAACCAGACCTTGATTTTCCTTCCTTGCTCGAGGAACCGCTCGAGATCTCGGATCAAACAGACGAATTATATTCAAGAGTATTGTTGATCGCTTTGACTTGCGAGCGTCCTTCACTTCTGCATTATCTCGTCCAAAAACTAGTCACAAAAATACTATGGTACAATCATGTTCCCGGGGTTTCACTCGTTTGCATGCTGGAGCAACAGAGGCGCCATCCAGCTTTGGCCACTCTACTTGGAGTAGTATACTATCGTATCTTGATTGATATGCCTCAGACGTCTGATACAGATGGGAACTACTTTCCCGAACCCCGACCGATATTCCCCCCGACGATAAACGTTGAGAGACGTATGCAATTCCTCGCTGCGCACCACCGGCTGGCGCATGCATGGAAGGACATTAGCTCCTCTCCACCAGTGCTCCAGCACTCCAGCACATCGAGGCGGAATAACCATCCAAGTCGAAAGACGCTACGACAACATACTTCCTGCCATGAATCCTGGCGATGCTTATGGCGGACCGCATGTCACCAAGCCGAGAGTCATAAACATGGTGTCACCCTCAAGGGTCATAGCGTAGATACGGGTACTCATGGCGGGAGTTCTGCAGATGTTCTGGGGTTGCTGAAGGTAACTATGTTGCAGTTACGAAAGTTGACGGCGAGTTCGCCTTCAATCTGTATGGAATGTTCTTTGGAAGGACTAGAAGCAGTTGATCTGTTAAGGGACCAGCTCATCGAAGGGCTAATAAACATGTTCGCGTACGAGCAGTAACGACTACATACATGTATATCAATCCTTCCTTCCGGCCCGCATTGTGATTGCTTTTCTCTTTCTCCCACTTTTTTTTACATTGTTGTTGCAGCTGGAGCTTTCTCCTGATTGCTCAAGCGCTCAAGTCTTCTGTTCATCATTGAAGGATTTCTCCTTCATATTAGTGCAATATACCCCACCCCGGCCTCCCGGAATCAGATGATCTATCAGTTGACCTTTCTGCACGGCCCCCTGCTCCCATCTCTGCGTCTTTGGATATGGTCCATATGGTCTTGCTTTGAATTGGTGGTGTCCAAAGCGTGCCGTGGCTTGATGAAAGAATTCATTTAAAACCAAAGCTTTGTGGAGAAGTCGGACGCAATATTGTCAGTATGGTAAGCTCAAAGCAGCACCTTCGATCGACGCTGATCTTTTTTTCGCCTGGCTCAGTTGAAGTTACTCGTTTTGCTTGCGTCGTGTATGCAACTGCAGCTTTCATCGGCCGCGCGTATGTATCCTGATCTCGCAAGGCTATAACGTTGCATTTCAACATGTTCAATTTCTAGTGGTTGATCCATTATTCATAAGAGTCCCAACTGGATCCATCAAACCGACAGGCTGGGCGCTAGATCAAGCCAACGTTCAAGCCAACGGTCTAGCTGGACATCTTCGCGATTTCGACAGCTAGTACGCCGTTTTTTTTTTTTTTCGAAAACCTCACAAACGATCAAGACTCCTCATCAAATAGTGTCAATGGCTCAATCTGGGTGGAAGGGGGATCCATCGAGTATAGCGAGATGCATGAATCGGCTCCCTACTGGTTGTAAGTACTATCGTTCAGTGTCTGAGATAGTCCGTAACTGCCTGCGCTCAGTAATGGAATGGTCGCCCTAGCATTCCAGCTGCAGGATGCTCGCCTCATTGGCCAGGTCCAAACGTTCCTCGACTGGACTTTGGACAATCAACAAGACGACGGTTGGCTTGGTCCTGAACTATTCGTTGACGATGCTCCTGAGCCTCGTCTCGTATGGCCGCGATATCTTCTTCTACTGGGCTTAGTCGTGAGCATCTCGCATTGGTACTTCAAGCAATGCGTGGATCTTATCGTCTTCTGACGTAGCAATACGCTGAAGCGGACGCTAACCAGACTGAACGTATTGTTGATGCCATGCACAAGTTTGTCACAGCAGTGCACGATATTTTCGCTAACAATACACAAGGCGATCCCTCCCTTGGCTTTCAGTACGACTACCAATATGTTCGCTGGGAAGAAATGCTCTATTCATTGCAATGGTTATATGATAAATATCCGAGAGGCAATTTCATCTTTTACTGTCAGAGAATTAGAGACAAATTAATGCTTACTGCAGGTCAAGAATCTCAATTAATCGAAACCATGCAACTTGTTAGAAACGCAGGTTTCTCGTGGAAAGATGACTGGTTTACAACTGATATTTTTCCCAAAACTGCGCCTGCTTTGGCCAATTTGACTATGCAAACGTCAGTCAACCTACTTCTGATGGGATATAAGAGATTTCAGCTTATGCTTGCGTTTTATCTAGACATGGTGTCAATACTGGAGAGGGTCAGACAATATCAATCCTTGAGACCACATCTAGGAGCTGACGTTCTATCTTCTAGCGCTCAAATCAGAGGCTCTTGCCTATCGCTTCACTTCCGACCCTTCAGATATCGACAGCACTTGGGAACGGATTGATCTAGTCTACACTTACCATGGTCGAGAATCAGGAACGTTCGCCGCTGATGAACATATTGCTGGACTGGATCCTTCGCGGGGGTGAGTTAAAACTGACTTACGCAAGAACTTCAAAAGGTTAATGCCACTCTGCCAGAACTGAGCTTTGTGCAATCGTGTAAGACCTATCTTTTAACAGTTGCCTCCATTCGCCTATCGTGAGGAACCTTGTACAGAGAACAAATTTTCTCTCTAGCAACGGTCTACGGAATTCTTGGTAATAATTCTGTCGCAGATCGAGTCGAGAAGCTAGGTAGACCAACTTGTCATTGCAGCAGCGTAGAGAGATCTCAAACTATTTTCTAGCATACAACGCCCTACCTGCAGGAATATTCTATGATTGGTGGTGTACGCTCGATTTCCATTGCATCTTGAACTAGACCAATGCTTGACTTCTGTTTCGTATAGCGCATCAATACGACCAGCAAGGTATAATTCTACATGTGATCTTGATTCCGTCGCTGACTGTGAATTTGTAGTGAACCAAGTGTGGGCGCAAGACATGGACCCTTTTCCCTGGGTTAATAACGGCCCAAACTCAAACGTTTTTGGGTTTGAACCGTGCGTCTCTTGATCACTCGACTAAATTCGGAATGGTCATTTACAGTAATTTCAGCAATTATCCCTGTTGTACAGTCAACCATCCAGCAGCTTATCCAAAATTCTGGATGCACAACTTCTTCACCAGGCAGAATAGCTCATCCGAGTCCCTGGTTCACGCGCTGTTTGGCCCATCTCTTTATACCGGAACTTTAGCGGGCAACAACATCGTAACTGGTAGGTTTGTTGGCTAGTAAAATTTGCTACTGAAGCGCTCAATCAATGAAGTCGCGGTTGATACTTTGTATCCCTTCAGCACGACCTTGGATTACACCATTTCCGCATCAAAATCATTTGATTTTCATATTCGAGTTCCCGGATGGGCTCAGACAAATCTCAGTACAGTTTCTATCGCCGGCAGTGAACCTATTTCCCTCAAGCCAGATTCTTTGAATCTTCATACAGTCAATGTATGTGGATCCATGTCATGAATGAATACCAATACTTATCCTTTCTCCAGGTTCCGCCTGGGACCACCAAACTGCAGCTGTACCTAGACGCTCAAATCCAAGTGATACCCCGTTACAATGGCTCCGTCGCCATCACCAGAGGACCCCTGAACTATGCGCTTGAAGTCACCTTCAATAAAACTTCTGCTCCTGGCTTAAGGAGTCAGCAAGCTCTCTCGGATGCCGAAACTTTGTTCCCCAATGCACCCGCCTCGTTCTTCACTACGGTAAGACTGTCAACGATCGAGAATTGATCTAGTAACGAGGCAAAACTTTCAGACCGACAATCATACTCTGGACAATACTCTTCTTCCTACTAGCGAATGGCGTCTGGGAATCGATCCTTCGACCATTAATTTCGTGGATAGAACTCAAACCACAACGGTTCTACCGCAATATATTTGGGCGCCGGACTCGCAGCCCGTTTCCATGACCGGTTAGTGCTTTAAATATTTACACACCATCTTTTCAACTGTCTCCTTCTCCAGTGTCTGCTTGTCAAATTGAATGGGGTCTCATCAATGGTACTGCTGCCCCTCCTCCTGCTGGTCCCAATACCTGCATTGGAGATAAATTTGAAGCGAAACTAGTGCCATTTGCTGCAGCCCGATTGCGATTAGGTGAAATTCCTCTCATGGCCTAACTAGTAACACAATAACTACATATTACAACTGCTTCACGAAGCAGAATAAAGTAGGATTTCAGTACAGGTAACGGAATCCTTTCCTTCGTTGCATTGCTTGATCGAATGTGATATTCTCGAGGCGAGCTGCTTCCTCAACTCGGGCGCGACTCGCCTCAGTCAGAGCCCTCTTTTCATCCTCGTCAAGTTTTTTGTTATCTCGGATAACCCATTGTCGAAGTACTGTCAAGAGAATGAGAAAGCGATTGTAGCAAGAATTAGAGAACGTACACAAGGACAGGATTGTGGATACGCCTAGAGCAACAAATGAGATTATCATGGATTGGTGATAGTCTGGGCCCCATTCAGCTTTCCAAGTATAAGATCCCATTCTGAAAAACATTAGCGACAGTATTAGGCAAGGTAGGGGTCCTGGCATACAGATTGCCTATATTCCCGATGCCATTCACGATACCAATAATTGCAGCTCTTTTCCTGTAAACATGCTGTCAAACATACAGGATGAGTGTTGAGAACCGCGGACTGACGCTGGTGGGCGAGGGAAGGTGCTGGATACCCAGACAAGAGTCATTGCGAAACCTATGTCAAAAACGGTGAGCCGATTGGCGTTTATGCCTAAGTGAAATATACCCACCGCCATACCCACAGGCCATGAGAAACATAGAGAAGTACCGTGCCCCGTTGTTATTAGTGGAGAGAGATATGATGAAACCAATCATTACTCCCCACCACCACGCACTTTGGTGGAAAAACCTTCCACCAGTACGATCTATGATGGAATGAGACCCGAGCTGTGAACAATGTCAAAAATGCAGACCAGCGTGCCAGGCATTTAAACAGCAGGTAATAGTAGACAAGATCCAGGGGGGCCTAAAGTCACCCATAAGTGTTCAAATCAAAAGATACAGAAGCGGTCATACGCGGCGAGGAGAAGCGAAACGGTAGTATTGAATCCGAGGGTGGAGGTCAGTCTAAACACGGAGTTCAGCTAGCATAGAGGATTGAAAGATACAAAGGATTTACGTAGGGAAGAAATTGACGAAGCTTAATCCGAGGAGCTGCGCTGTGTTCATGATTGCAAAAACCCAGACTTTGGGATCCTGAATCGCCATCAAAAGGCCTTTGAGGGGTCTGTGAAACAAAGGCTCAGCTTCGAAGCATCAACAGAATACGGACGACTCACGAATCGCCAGCACTATCTTGATCCGCTTCGCCTGCATCGTCTGCAAGACGTGCTTGAGCCAGCCGCCGCTCCTTCGAGGAAACCCAATGCGTGTTTACAGGCTAACGGACTTATATAACAATGTCATTGTACAGGATAGCGGACAACGCACATAATCTGGTAATAGCCACCTTTGCGAAAGAGTCAGAAAGCACAATCACTCTGAAACAAACATTTTACGCACATAGCGTTTAACCCGATGAACATCGTTATCGAGCCCTATAATCATTTATATATATATATATGAACGAACAGAAGGCTAGTTTGCCCACCTCGATAAAAAATACCCTAATGAAAGAAAGCTGTTGAGTCGACGAATTTTGGCATTAGATCTAAGCGCATACCATCTCCAAGCACGGATGCCAAGTTTGCCCTCCATATTGGCAAGAATACCGGCGGCCATGAGCTACTCGAGATTGAATTCCGGAATAATTCCTTTCAAGAATCAATAATTACCGCTCCAAATGCATTCGAAATTAGAAGACCACCATAGAGAATAGCGGATCTGAAAGCCAATTCCTATGAATGACATCGCTAAGCACATATTGCAGGTATCGTTGTGAGAAAACCAACCTTTTTGGTGTACCAACGTGACAACAGGTAGATGGCTTTTCTTATGTCTGAGACACAATCCGCCAGCCTCAAGTTTTAAAATAGCTCACCGCCAGGATAGAATGCGCTCTAAGGGAAGATAAGCCCATAATAGAAGGGATGCAAGAATAACAAGATATGTACCTCGGGGATACCGATGCAGAGACGAACAGCGAGAATACCCCCATAGGATTGAGTTATCTATAGCGAGGTGTGAGGAAGTCTGCGGAAGTCCGGCCACATTAACGTACTCCAGTGAGTGTACTAATGAGGCCCCATATGACAACACACGTTCCGATGTACAGGGAGGGTCTAGGAGTAACTAATGGGCGCCTCGTATAATAGAAAGTGAAAACACCCACCTGGTTATCCAGTTCAGCACCTGGTGTAAGAAGAATGGCTTTGAAAGGCGGAAGATACAGATTAATGAAGACGCACCATATTCGAAGGTATCTGCGCTGGGCAGTACGATACATAGAGAATAGACAGAACGACATTGTATTGAAGATCTGAGTAATATCCATGAAGCCCAGAATTGGGAAAAAGATGTATATACACACCTGACAAATGAAGATCTTGCTCCAAGCCCTTCAATCTTGCAGTTGTCACAGCATTGCGCTAGCCAAGCGTTCAGTGAACGAAGAAACCCCACAGTCGGGAAAGTTTCACATCGATGTAATTCATAATGAATATTAGGACAATAGTGGGCAGAACCCTCCTGTCTAATTTTCTGACCAGCCGTCGCTCAGCAAGGATACGTTCATCGGATCCTTCGGGCGGGAGAGGATCTTCTTCAAAGGGAGCAGGATTTGCTTGCTCTTCCATCACGACTTCCGCTTTTTCAAGACTAGGAGACTGGGACGCCATTTTGAGCTCAAATTGGAGGGAAGTTTAGGAAAGAGCAATAGACATATATACTGAAAGTCGGCGCGAGAATCCACCATGACGAAAGCGGGAAGCCTCATGACTATATGCATGAGAGATGATAGCCTATCAGCTGAGCACTGAGGATACGAATCTGTGAGCCTCTGAGAGCTTCTGAACAAATGAAGATGAGATAGATTTCCGGCAATGGGCCGAGCTTGGAAAGCTAGATATATCATGCAGCGAATGATACTAACAAAGAGTCTTGGGCTTGTCGTCATGTAGAGCAAGTGCGCAATAGCTAAGATTGGAGTTCTGGAACCTTGATGGGTTGAAGATGTTGCTAGTGATAAGTTATACTATCTGGGAGGCAATAAATTTTGAAGGCCTGAACCCTGCACTCGGCGCAATATATATAAATGTCGGTTTGATCAGCGGAGAGTAGCGTAGTGTGAGCAAACTATAGTCTTCGGACAGACACGTGATGCGGTGAATCACCTTTTGCCATTTCACCGCATCGACGCAAAGTCGTCGATTAATCGAAATAAATAAAAGTACCCTTCAGAAAATTCAACCGCACCCACCCACCCATCTTCAAATCTCGCATTTGCCCCGCAGCAGCTCTAAGAGACAGAATACGAGATCGCGAACGAGCTCAACAAACCCCAGGTACAAAAGGGGACGACACACGAGTCAGTCCAAGCCCAGGGAGCCAGGACAACTGCGACGGACCCTCCCACCCTCGCAGCTTGCCGTGTACTCACTGTATCTCCACGCGGCCAGGACCCAAAGGTCTTCGACCTTTTCCCATAGCGCAGACAATAGAATAGAGCCTCCCCGTGAGGAGAAAGACTCTCAGATATATTTGGACGTCAGTAAGTAGATAGCATCACAACTAGTCCAAAGACACATAAGTTACTCCGGAGAGCCGCTACCTCAAAAAAAACAAAACAGGGGATCCTGACGGACACGGTGAGCCAGAAGTTCACTGATTCCTTTTCATGATAGAAAAAACTTTTGCAAAATTCATGACGTGTACTTTGGTATACACTGGTCGGTTGTCCTTCGGGAACCAAGTCTCTGATTCTTCCGTTCGAGCACATTTGGCCTTTTCTCACGCTTAACCAACTCAATTTGACTAGACCATTTGTATTTCTAGTAGGCCTACCTCCATCCTATCGTTCTCATTTCTTCTCCTCTTCCACTAATGACTGCCTTGGACGTATTGACGATATATTAGATATATAGTCTCACTTTGCTCGCGAGTACAAATATAAATGCTCCGGAGATGAATGATGGGTCCAATGGCTCTCAGTATTGTCCATCACAAAGACAAAACTCTAGTTGCGTGAATCTAAGTATAAAACAACGAACGACAGTGAATGGAAGAGCGTAAGGAAGGTCGATATCAAGTGCAAGTTGCTGTTGGGAGAGAAGCATTGACTGCGTCCCATGAGCTGCAGGCGAATACCATATTAAAGACATGGTCAACGGGATGGATATCATGATCAATAAAAAATAGGACACGTACTCTGGATAGAAACATCCTGCGACGGGACTGTAAGAAATCACAATTAGAGAGAATGCCAATATGAAGGCATGACAACTCATACACATATGCAGAAGAGTTATCGGCAGTGTTATTCCAACCCGTTCCAACAGCTGCTGATGGTGCAGCAGTAAAGGTAGGGGCGGAAAGGGTCTTGACTATTCCTGTAGCAGTGTACGTTGGTAATAAGGTCATTTGAGTACCGGTAAACGAAGGTGACATGGAAGGAGGGGGAAATGCATGCGAAGATGTTTGTGCGGGATCGATGATACCTGCACCAGCCTATGGGACGTTCAACAGTCAGGAATCCATTCTTATAAGCATATCATAACGTACACCTCCGGTAGCTGTAACTGGGAAATTTCCATCAAAGATTTGTGCCGAGTTGAGAATAGACGCGCAATGCCCAATGGCATCCCTAGGATCTAGAAATGAGAGAAATGAGAACGTTTGACTGGCCATAAGCTGTAAAAATGTCTCACCTGACGGAACCCAGCCCTGCTGTAATCCCAATCTGTAGTGCCACAGTGGATTAGACGACGTGCCCAGTACCGTCGAATTCCCTATTTTCCAAGTCCAAAAGAAAAAGTTCTGAAGCGCATCCATAGAGGCCAGTGTAATTTCTTTGAGACTTGCAACAGTTGAGGCATTGTATGACTGCACAGTCAAACTTAGCCCTCAGAAATATTTGAGATACAGGCATTAATGTTGATGTACGTACCGCCCAGTCATCCCATATGGGACATTCGGGATTTGAAGAGCCAGGACCTATGCCATTGAGCCTGAAGGAACAAAACACATGAATCTTGGTTGAAGTGGCTAAATAAATGTCGTCTCTAGCCTACCACAAACCACAGTCGTTGATGGCAGTCGAAAATTCACCCCCGAGCGTGACACCGAAAGCCTTTGAGGATTGATTGGTCGCAATGGCCCACGCGCTATACAAATACGACACCGGTCAAACTCACTATCTTCAATCAGAGCTTGGTAAGCAACGCACCAAGGTTTAACGACCTGGGCATCAACTCTGACGAGGATCAAGGTGAAATCAGATATCCTGAAGATTAAACGTTCTTACGAGCTCGTGTCTCCCATGAAAGCCAAATACTGTAGAAAAATAGTACAGTTCGGACTCAATTGAGATACACAAAGACTGACTGGATGCTGGTCCAAAGCAAGGCGATCGGCACCAGATAAAAATCTTCATCGTTCATAAGAAAACGTAATGTGAGAAGAATAGCGTGGCGAACCCTTCCCATATGCCAGGCTTTTGGTACATCAATGAACGTTCGCTCAAGAAAATGACGACTTAGCGTACTCCTTGAAACGCTTCGTGAATGGCTATATACGGGCCAGCTCCGGAACCAACTCCTCTGTAGGAAAAAAAGCATGTTCTATAATGAGTATTTGACCGTCGATCGGGAGATGAACCACAGACGTAGATTGCCTGATAGTCTCATATGCGGCATAATAAAAGCTTTGAACGGAAGTTTCTCCGATTGTGCCCCAAAGAATCTCATTCACAATACCTAAGCTGTATCACGTACAGAGACCGGATGAGCACAGATTCTTTCTTTGGGGAGAGCTAGTACTTACACGGGAACCACATCTCGGTACTGATCCTGACTGATGAACTCAACTAGGATTCGGAGATAAGTAAGAGTCCTTTGAGCGTTCGCGATTCCCATGACTCCGTTCTAGAGGAAAATTAGGAGAGTTAGGGTTTGACGAACGGAATTCGAAGAAGATGTGATGTACCATGCTAATGATTTACAGTGTTCAAGTGCGTTAAAAACACCGTGCATCACAATCATTTTAGATCTTACAAATTCACAGAACCGCCTGTTGAATGTATTCCTGATCAGTGATAACAAGGTTGAGCAGAACGACGAGGTCCCTACTTTTACCCGAGTGGTTCTAGAAGTGAAAAAAGAGTGCTTAGTACAGATATGGAGTGTATCATGTGAATGGTACTGACCCAGCCATTCTGGCTTCCGGGAAGGGCGTGAAGATCAAGATAAATACGAATACCATATTTTCTGGCCCATTGGATTCTGCGTTCGACCTTGAGCATGTTATGAATGTAGAATAGTTATAGAACTAACGCCTTGAGGAAGTATGTCCAAGAGACACCGACCAAAAAGGGTTCATCATTTATAGCCTCAATTGCCTGCCAAAGGTATAAGACAAAAGGATATTTGAAAGCGTGAATAATCACCCAAAATCCGATAGGTAATCGTACCCAATTGAGGCCAGCGGCTGCGATTTCAGCAAAATCTTGTTCAGTCTGTCCACAAAAAGGTTTCGAAAGTGTTGACTTCGCATGATATACAACTTACGATAAAAGTCTTGTAATGATTTTCCATCTCCGAGGCCAAGTTTGAGCCCATGGCAAGTGATAAGGTCCACTCATCCTGAACTGTGATGTTCTGGCTATTGTTGACGTATTTTTCGTACAAGCTAGGGACAATGAAAGGTTCCGTAACTGCCGGAAGTAGAGATTATGCTTCATAGCAAAAATTTAATGCGATGGAAGACAAACCTAACCAACCGCTAGGTTTTGGTTAGCACCCTCACAAGATAGAAATCGAAGACGGCGTGACATACCCGAGGTTTACTCCTCGCGCAACATCTTCGCCCCAGGTCCATTCTTCTGCACCTATGCGTGGACTCCAACTTTGGGCCTTTCCACCAAAAAGAAATGGCTGAGTAGGATCAGCGGCCCAGTCACCACCAAAATTACTCGTATACGTGAAGTTAGTTCCGTCTTCCATCGTAATTAAGCTACCAGAAGTTCCAGAAGTTGGGATTTGGGTACCAGAACCGGAGTTCTGGGGTCCAGCCGAGGTGGAGCCATGGCGAGTAGTGACTAGAGTGGCAGGCACTGCGACAGCGACAGCAATCAGAACAAGTATTATTAAAGATATTACGACGATTTTTCTTGTTCGTGAGCTCTGGACGACGGAGTTCCCGCTTAAATTTTGACTAGACGAGTGTTCTTTGGAGCCTCCGTCAATGCGCGGCGTGGAAGTACCTTCAAGGCGGTCTCGATACTAAGCATAACAGAATGAACGATGGGGAAGAATAGAGAAAAATCAAGACACTCACCGTCTCCATGAGATGCTCTGAATCTAAATCTTGAGGCTGAGGAGAAGGACTCAGCTCAGGGTCCTCAGCCCGAGTTGACACGTTCTGATAGTGGGACATGGTGGGAGGAAGGAAAAAGGAGGAAGCATAAAGAGAGGGGCGGCATCGTTGTTCGCGCCTGCCAGAGAATGATCGATGAAGCTAAAGAAGTACATGATATAGGAGTACTAATTAGCGCTCATGCACGTCTGATTCCTATCTTATTTCAGCTATGAACCAACTCTGTTTTCCTTTTCTTCCTCAGCTTCCTCGTCGACGATACATGCTCTAGCAAGATCCTAAGTATACGAATGAATAAAAAAATCTTGGCATCAACCAGAATACACTCCAGATCATAACGGTCTAAGCTTCCCGTGTATGTCCCGGACGTTCGATGTATTTTGAAGTTGTGTTCGATCTCTCGAGTACTAACAGCTGCGGGACCTCTCACCTTTAGCCTTTTGGTCCAGGTAAAACTTGAGCCAACATCAAATATTCGGAGAGGACGTGTATGGACTGTAGGTCAACTTTAACTTTCGCTTCACGGTCCACCTCGCCGTCTAGAAATTATCCAAGAAAATTTTATTGCAACTCCTGAGGAGACGAACGGCTCAAGCTCGAGGATAGATGAACAATATCTAACTAGTTCGTTGACATGACCAGATCAACTTTATCCCAACCAATGTAAGATACTTTCGTGTCAGCCTGCAGTATCACTGCACGTGCATTGATATCTTACAGAACTGTACAGAAGCTGTTTACATCCTACTTGTTAGCTGCTGCATGGCTATTTCCAAGGCACTCACCTTCTATATGGACTATAGGATCGGTTCACACTGGGTAGTATGGGGTTTGAGGATTCACCGGTTTTGTTACTCCACGGAGAAACACACCCTTCCATGTCGGTTTGGGAGCGGAGACGGGCAATAATCATTCTTCTTCGTACGATGCGGTGCAGAGAAATCTGGGATACCTTGGTTTCGAAGTACTCTTATTGTTCATAATTATCCTGACATAGACTACCCAGGTCCTCGAGTTCGTCACGATTCTTATTCGTATTCCTCCAAGGATATACTGCTGAAGCTGTCAACCACTGATGTCTTAACACTTAGGCGTTACTGGCCTATTGATCGAACCGGTCCAGACTCTCAGAGAGCGCTGTAATGGACGACCTATACATAAATGGCAAGTGTTGTATTTCCAGTACCATATACCCAAGTAGTCGTGCGCGCCTTGTCACTCTAGAAGATAGAACGAGGTTCTCAGTGGTATTATCATACTACGCCAAGTCAGGCAGAACCTAAGTAGCTTCTACAAAGGTCCGTAATTGATCCCAATTCGGACCTATCGTCTCTCCGAGTTCATAGTGATGTTATTCAAACAGTCAGCATAGTCAGCCACGACGTCGTACGTTCACCGAAAATCTGTATGCATCGCTAAATGGAAAAGGCCGCTGATTATGTACCTCCCAGATGACATTAGGAGTAAGCAGTAGCATTAATAATTCCACAACGTCTAACGTATAAGCTTTTTACATGCATTCATCTCGATTGAGCGACCAGCCATTGCAACATCGGAAATTCATCGAAAAACCGCCGTCCAGGCTACTACAAATTTTCATTGCGTCTGCGGTTCCAAGTTCCTATTTTTTTCTACTATTCATAGGAACTTTTAACAGAAGTCAAGGGTCCGACTCTCATTCAGATATCTTCCTGATCCTTCAAAACACTATGACTGGACCGCACACTCCCGCTGCTCCCACATCCACGACACTGAGAAAGCTGGTATGCTGAACTCTGTTATTCAGCAGCTGCCAAAGTCTAAAGATAAGTTTGAGTCAGCCGATACTCTGAATGCATTCGGGTGAGAATAGTGATTTTTAGTATGTTACAACCAAACCACTGTTGCTTATTAGCCTAGAGTGGCATGCTAATACTTCTATACCGGATCGACATTGACATTCGCATGGTTCACACTGCTAGACTTTTGATGAAATCATCCTGTTCACCTTCCAGATAGTACAGTTATGGACCCCTTCCATCTTTGCCTTCAGAAATGTACCCCAGTTTGTGTTATAGGAGCATCAGTCACCTTGTCAAGAACGAGACACTGAGCGATATGTAATTGGAACCTAGACTTTGATTTCAACTAAGTTTTGCGTATAGAGGCTTCCCGGTCCATATTATGTTCAAGTATTAAAAGCAAAGATCACTGATGCTCTTTCGATGCAATACCGAACATAGCGAAGTCTCAAGTAATCATTTACTCCCATATGTGTCGCCTATCGCGATAAGTATATGTCTGCCAGTGAGTGCCACTGAAACTGTGGAAGTGCCGATGGACGAGATTCCAAATGGAATAAGAACCTGAAACGGGACAGAAAGAATTAAGATAAGTGATATTCACCTGTCACAGCGAGGCAGCAGTTTCGAGAGCGTCTTGCGATATCAAGCCACTGTTGCGAGGGACCTTCATTCAAAGATACTGATGGCTGGCAGGTTTCATGATCAAATTTATGGAGAGATTGAGCAACAAATCTAAATATTCAATGTGAGTGACATGGAATAATGGAAGCAATGTCATACTATAGTTATAAGTCTCCTGCAAACGCCACAATGTCGAGCGGTACCTTCACACTTGCTTCTGAAAGCCACATACTTTTTTGTGCGATCGAGGTATCCGAGGAGAAAGACCAACAAAGGTCAAATGAGCTATCGACAGAGGCAGAAATTTCATACTACGAAGCCACCCATATCAGTTGGAGGCGCAGGAACCTTCCAAGAAGTTGTAACTCGTGAACGTTCTCATGCTGAATCAACAAATGAATCAAGTTAGGGGTATTTCAGCCTGCCGCCCTTGCTACTATGCCAATACTATTTTCCCTTCGAAGTTTCAGACAGATCACATCTTACCTGAGCTGCGATACTCAATCAACGTAAGTTCCACTGGTCCGTTGAAGGAAGGAAGACAGGTTGATTCTACGGCCGGCCCCTGCTAACGCCTTGAGAAATTGCCTCGGATCTGCAAAGTTTTATAAAATGAAGTACAATAGAATGTTTTAGCAAACGACAAACATATTGTTCTGGCTCTGACACCTGAGAGCAAACAGTCAAAGAGATACCCAGAAGATGAAGATCTTCTGGGTCCTCGAGGAGCGTACGTACTACGCTTAGGTGAAGATCAATACTTTTGTCATAATTAATCACATCCTACAATGTTTAAAAACTTAATGCCACGACTTGTAATCAAGTTAGAGTCGTCAGTAACAGCTAATCCTAAAGTGAAGAGATTGAGAAATTGAAGGGATAAGCAATACAACAGACCTAGAACAATGTCAACTTCGCCAAGGTTCTATCCTCTGTTCGTCTTCAAAGTGGCGTTTAACATCCGGTTCTTCGCGACACAGCTGTGTGGCTGTTATAATGTTTGCGAGTGTTTAAGACGGAAGTCCCTCCTTTACATCCGCTTCCGCTCAGTTCCCGGAGGATTCGTCGACCCTGCAACCTCCGAGATCTACAATATGAAAAAGATCCCACTTCAGCGGAGAAAGTGCGAGGCTCCTCGAGAACTGACGTGGGATTTGCGTCCGGGCAATTAAGGATGAGTAACCGTGCTGAGGAGGTACGACGGTGATCTTGAAATACATAGATGAGACTAATTTATTTGTTCGAGGAGTACGCTAGAAATACACTAGTCAATACATATATTACAAGTCAATTACTGGGAGATATGTAGTAATTACAAGTTGTCTTCCGTCAACCACAGTAGATTTCTACGACGCTTTTGCTCTGGATCTATTCTTTTGGTTACTAACGTACTTCCGTACTTCGGGTAGAGCGAACTGGGTACATTCGGATGATGAGTCTAGATACGAAGTGAGAAAATGACCACCAAACGGACCTGGATTACAGTATAAGAGACTAATAACGTCACGCCGATAGCCCAACCCCATTTCACATTCCTCGGGAACGGCTCAAACATACCTTTACTCCATTTCATGATCACTAGAAGTTCGGTGACGATAGTAGCGAGAAGGAGCCATACGTGTTGCCCCATTCGCATAGCTTTTCTTGAGGCAGATCAGTAATGTGGTTAGGTAAGTGAAAGAGAAAACGCACCGTGGGTCACTTATATACTGAGATAGTTCTCGTACTGCAGGCAAAGCCCACAGAAACACAAATGCCAGTCGGGAAATTACAAAGGGATGATCGGGTTCCATCCAAAGAAGAGTCTACATTGACAAAGCGCAAATTAGCAATATGAACACAACGTTCGATCGTAATGATCACCTTCAGATAGAAAGGATTTAGTTCAGCCGCTAGAAAGACAGACAGTAACAGTACGACGCTAAAGAAATGTGTAAAGTCTGTCGCGGTCCCCCACTTGAAGGCAGTGAAGTCGTGCGGAGAGAATTGGCTTAAAACCCGTCGTGCCTTAGAGCGAAGCCCGCGCGTTTGACGTATTCCTCGCCATTCGTATGGCTGTCATGAGTCAGAATGAGGAAGGTGACTACTAATATTGCGAACTTACCTTGACCTCTAGATATTGGCAAACTTTCATTCCTACCCGAGAGAAGGATAGACATGAGAAATTCCGGGTTTGTTTGACTGAACAACTTACCAAGATATGTACCGAGCCAATTGCAGACAAGAACATCCAAAATCCACTGCAAATTGTGAACAAAATTGTAGTCACGAGTAGCACGAAGATACTTACATGATCCCACCAGCACTAGAAGCCCATGAGAAGAGACGAATAGTCAATAATAACAGCTTGCGTACCTCTGCAAAATTAGCTAATTGATGTTGTAAGCTGTACTCAGCAAGCTCAAACGCAATGCTCAAAATCTACAAAATTTGTCGATGTACATTCGGCATCCAGAAAAATTGACATACCCAACAGAACCAATAATCCCGAAGAATCATGGCTTTTCCGAACCAGCCCAGAGTATGTGCGAGGCAAAAGATATCGAGAGCGTTCCATATGTTCTGAGGAGTCAATGCACAATCTTCAGCATAGCTCTTTTCCGGGAGCGGAACACCAAGATTAGGGTCCAAATATGTCATCATAGTGCGAGCAGAATCTAGGTCTTGAAAAAGTAGGAACACGAGTGCAAGTTCGTAAAGTAGATTGATCCCAAGAACAACCCTCCAAAACGCAGGATGTGGTCTGATGAAAGGACCGTCCCGGAATTGAATCATGGAGAACATCAAGAATGATGCTGTTGCAGCATAGGTGCCGCTAAGAAGTCATCAGAACGGTCAGATTTTGAGGAGACGTGAGAGACATACACGCGTCGTTTATCTTGCCCTTCCTCA
The DNA here is from genome assembly GCA_027886635.1 of Lentinula boryana. Lineage (NCBI taxonomy): Eukaryota > Fungi > Basidiomycota > Agaricomycetes > Agaricales > Omphalotaceae > Lentinula > Lentinula boryana. Next base: position 127,630 of record MU790531.1, read on the forward strand.
AGCACGTCTTGAGTAGTCGCAACATAAGCCAAGACTACTAACCCAACCCCAAGCGCCGATAAAGTCACCGGTTTATAGAAAAATCTGTAAACGGGTTGTCAAACTTGTATCCGGAGACGCCACAAAGTGCAGCTTACTCAACGCTGGTATCATGCTTTTCCTGAAAAGGGACAATCTTTGTATAAGGCTCTGTTCGGTCAGCCTTGGAAAGGCACGTCAGGCCAACATCCTCGATGGAGAGCAGGATCAAAAGACATACATCGTACCCTGTCATTACATGCCAGTTTTAGACCCAGTGACAGATATTATGAAAAAGAACTTACAGCGAACGGGAACACCATGCAAGCCGGGAATCGGCTCAGGTTCAGGAATAGGATAGATGGGTGCGGTATCCGAATCCTCTGCTGGAGATGTTGGTGACAAATTTGGATTTTCAGAATCCTGAAGGGCGAACGCCATTGCTTCTTTGTAAAGAGGGCTTTAGGCAGTAGTATAGACCAAGCTGCACGAAGAAAAGTAAGTTGTATGACGAAAATACGGAGTAGTTTTAGATGAACGAGGTTGACAACAAGGTGGCTCGATCATCAATGACGCAATAGCATGTCACGTGAAGAGCCAGCATCGAACGAATAGCTATTACAAATATTGCAATATCGGCGCTAGTTAAATCTGAACTGGCTAGTACGACTGTGTCTTCTGGCCCATCATTCTGGGCTATCGTTGACGCCACGCCTTAACCGTGCCAACCACTTCAAGTTGTGTTACCGCTCTTTAGATATGATCAGTGCCAAGCTTCCATTCCAAAGCGTCTATCCTCGTCAATACAAAATCGCTGCTTTCTCGCAAATGGCTGCGCGTTAGAGAAGACCAAAAACTGTTCACCTTTTTCTTCCACTCTTCATTAAGAGAATCTGATGGTACTGAATACCAGTAGGCCTCCTGAGGCGCTTCGGTGTCCGGGTCGGTTCATACTTGACTTTTTCGCCCATCTTCTGTGAATGACGTGACTCAATAACCATCTTTTGATGAAAGGGCAAGGAGAAAGAAGAGAGATAAACTCATCCGATGTATCCGATATCTTGGAAAGTTTGCTTTGATTTTCCAATGCCAAGCGCGCAGACCCGCCCTCCGCGGACGCATACTATCGGTGGACACCCGACCCTCCATCAGCAAGAGGAAAGCAGGAAATTTTGACTCTAACTCTGGTGTCGTTTGGAGATGAAGGCTCCTTGGACAATTACGTCCCGCTTTCATCAGATGAAACACCAGGAATACTTCCTCTTTGGGTTTGGAACTTGCCTCGAGGTAACGCAGACGCCACCGACGTTGGGAACTGACTTTCCTTGCCCAGTTGTCCCAGAAAGAAGATCAATCTCCAAGCTGAATCAGGCAAATGCTCGGGTGTTCGAAAGCGCCTTATGATTCCCAGCCTGTATGGACGTTTCTCTCGCATTTGCTGAATCTATCAAGATCCACTTTTTTTATTTATATCTATCTCTATAGGCATTTGCGGTAATGATTGTATGGCTCTATAGGGTTAGCAAGCTATATGATTCAGTCAATTTGGACCCCTTCCTCCCATGCTTCAGAACACACGTCCCGTAGCTCATTCTGTTTGGAAAAGGCCCGACAACCTGTATACATGTATCAACAGCTGATTTGCGAATACAAGATTTTTAAGACCCCCTTGTAGGGCCTTCTGGATCGACTCGATGCCGGCATAAATTACACCACCTCCAGACCGAACGATGCGGCATACAAATCATTCAAATGTCTGTGGGGGGTCCACAACACAATTAAACACACCTTTTGCTGTGTCCTACTGGAACACGAGAAAAAGGACCCAAATCAATGAAAGAGGCACTATTAATCAGTCGGAAAGTTACATGTTTTCAGGCTGTATTTCGGGAAATGGAAGAGTGAAATGAAGGGATCAAGGCATGACCAGTCATTTTCTATGTGACTTACCGGCTGCTGATAAAACGTATACATACAGTCGCCATTTTGATCCTCAGGGCGTACACCTTTCTCAATTCGTGATCCTGTGACGGTAGTATAGTGTGTGTCACGCATTGCATTCCCCGAGTCCCAGGAAATCGGAAAGATTCTGCTATCCCAGGGTTTTGTTGTGCCTTCTCCTTCTTTTCGCTAAGTTCAACTGCCGGCATGATCTTACAACCTCGATCTGGTTTGTTACTTAATATCAGCAGAACCTCTTATAGACCTCGATAAAATTCTTTGTGGTCTGTTCTCTCTCTTGACTATGATGACCACCGATCCATACCAACCTCCCTTGCAACTGAAAGGGGAGATCATGGACCTCGAATTCACAGCAGACACAGATCATCGGTGGGTAGCCTGTGTTGTCTATAATCCTCTTCTTATACATTTACTTGTTTTTTTCAGAAAGAGAAGAAGAAATCGTACGAAGCATACTTTACTGTAATGAAACTAACCATCACACTGACGAGAATGTGTTAGGTACCACAGCTAGTTGTTTGAACTGCCATACATCCAAGGTATACAATGATTAGCCCAGACGTCCTTTCTCCTTGTACTAAGCGTTTTTCAAGCGAAAATGTGATCGCAAAAGGCCCTGTCAGAGATGTATCCAACTCGGCTTGGTTAGTATGATTTCTTGGTATTATGAAAATTCTTATCTCTCAGTTTTCTTCCATTCCTCTAGACAGGTCTTTGCGTCTATGAAGTTGATGACCCAGCTCTCAGGTATACCTCGTCATTCTGATAATAAACTTGCGAGTCGATCGGATGATTTTACAGAGACGACCCCAACATCGACGAGACCACTCGACTAAGGAACAGAATTGCAGAACTCGAAAGTCTTGTACGAGAATTACGCGGTACGTTGCCAATTATCTCATTTTTGATACTCACTGTTAATTTAGACCACAGGGAAACCTCATCCTCGTTGGGCGGATAGCAATTTTCGGAATGGTGATCCAAGCGAAAAATGGCACTCGCGTGCGACCAAGACCCTTCCTACCTCCAAGCGACGCGCCCCTTCTCCTGAACTAGTCGAAGACCAGATTATATCACGTTCTGATGTTCGAGGATCCAATGGTCTTCATTCTACGTTGCTCTCTCCGTTAACACCAATCAAAACTGAATCTTCATCGGAATCATCTCAGCTGTTTCGATTCTCTCCATCTCCTGCTCCTTCCATGCGCTATCATACTTTCCAAACTGACGTACACTCTCCTGCTACGGCCTCTGCCTATGAAGGAAGCACACGTTCATCATACCGCGGTCCACATCCAGGCGGATCTTATCATACTACAGTTCCGACTCCTTCTAGTCCATATAGCAGTGCCGGCCATCCTGGTTCTGGTCCTTCATCATACTCTGACGGTGGAAATACCTATCATCTATCCGGAAGCGACGATGGTCGCTCATTCGCTGGGGATCACTACTCCAGGAATAGCCCGCCAGACCCACCATTCTGTCCTTGTCGCACGAATCCGGCTCTGGGTCACACGTATATTTCGTTATCCCAACAGCTTGAAAATACCGTTCATCACATCCGTCAATTTTCACATCATCCTCCGAGCTCGCAGTGTCAACTCTATAGGCTAATTACAGATTTGAATCAGCTTATGCAGTATGTCGACCTTCATTTCAGCTATTATATTACCGTATGATGGAACTAATGTTATTTCAGAGGTATTGACCCCGGGGAAGTTTCGCGGGCTGCGTACGACAGTAACACACCAACAGACTCGGAGATTTTAACACCCCTTTCAGCATCCAATGGTCCGACAGCCTATCATCCAGCCTCTCCAGGAGGTGTTTCGCCTCAAGAGTGGACCGCACTCAACAATACCGGGTATAATTCCTATTTCCCTGTGTCGGCTGGAGACCATGGTATCTATGCACATATCGTTTCTTGATCTAGACTTCATTTATACTGATGAACTTCTTATCTATGTATTTCTCCTACTTACGACGTCTTGAATTTACGCTGTATGTACCACAATCCTGACACTCAGGGATTGCATTACCTATGTTACGGTATCTAGTTCAAAGCAAAATTTGCGTTCCGAGGAGGCTGGCATTCTCTCTACCTTTCCATTCACTTCTTTCCATATGTCCCGTTCAATGAATGTCACATGCCCATCCCTACGGATGAGGACCACAGTTGAAAGCCTCGTACCATAAAACTTTGTACTTTCAAATGTAATCGGGATCGGTGCCACCTCCACTGTGTTTCGGAGTTCAGAACGCGTCGTAACTGGTGCGGGACATTTCCAACTGTGGAACAAGCATAATCGTGGAAAAAAATTACAGCACAAGCCATAGGAGCCTGAAAGAAGGAACGCACGTAAGTAGTCCAAACAGACGATCTATGAATTCAGATTCTGTTAACGCATTTAATGAATGGCTCTGAAGCGCAGCTTGGAAATCTCGCATTCCGTGTTGTACTTTTGGCCATTCGCTTCCTCCCTGGCCATCGATACCATTCGAAAATCCGCCGCCAGCTTTTTCGATGGTCGACAGGGGTCGAGAAGAGATGGCACCACCGGCTCCTGCATTTGTGACAAAAGAAGCATCATATTGTAACTCAGTAGTGGCGGTTGAAGCAGGAGCGAGCAGAAGCATATTGAACCCGGCGTATCTAGCGTCCCGAGGGTAGAGTTCTTCAATTTCTTCCTGCAAACTGGACCCTGGCGAATCTGATAGCAAAAACGAGGAGACCAATGACCCCCTCGATGACTTAAACGTTGCAGGGGGTTCGGTGATATTTGTCCTATCAAACCTTCTTTGATATCTCATGGCGGTCTCGGAAACTGCTTGACTCACAGCAGAGCTACTTTTCCGGTCCGAGTCATACCAAACCAGGTCCCACCGCCAACCTCGTCAATTCCTGAAAGGATGTTTTCTCGGTGGGCCTCGTGTTTGAAGGAATGGAAGTGTGCGTTTCTAGTTCGCCTCTCTAGATATTCATCTCGATTGCTGCATATAATACTAGGGAAATCGCGTCAGTCAAGGCCTCGTTTTCTACAGAGTTTCCTCACAGAGAGTAATCGGGATGATCAAGGGTCCAAAACACGATGCACATTGTTCAGCAAGGTAGGAAAAAGTTCCGATGAGGATGAGTCTAATACCCAATAATCGCAAATTGACTATGTCGATGATTTTCGAAGGCGATATCCGACGGACCACTACGCATTTTGAATGAGAACACTGTTCAAAAAAATCAAATGCCATATACATGTTCTGATAGAAACAAGCCTCAGTGCCTGCGATAAGCTAGGTGTTAAGTAGCAAAACTTCAACCTTGAGCTAGAACCGAAGTCAACAGGTCGATGCAAAATTTGCGATCAGTCATCACGCAAATCAACGAAATTTCGCACGTCCCTTTTCTGAATTGCGTCATGTATCTGTTCTGCAAACCATGAAAAACAACGTAGTCATCCTCGATAACGGTGCAGGGTCTATAAAAGCGGGCATTGCTTCAGAAATCATTGCCGAGCAAGAGGTTGTACAGTGAGCCTTATTTGACCATTGTCAAAGAAGAATTAATACGGAATATGTCTTATAAGACTTGTTCCAAACGCTATCGTGCGTTCCAGAGGTGATAAGACCACGTATTTCGGTCATGAAATAGCAAAATGCAAAGATTGTTCCTCTCTGCACTACCGATTACCTTTTGAAAAGGTTTACGAGAAGCTTAACCATTACCAGTAGCGGCCACACTCACTTCTAGTTCCTAGGGATATGTCGTCGACTGGGATGCACAAAAGGCCGTTTGGGATGGCGTGTTCTCTCAAGAAGTGTTAGGGGTGAGTAGTTTTTATTCAACAAACCGATACTCAATGTCAGCTGAATATAGGTCAATACGACCGAGTCCAGTCTCGTTCTAACAGAACCATACTTCAATCTTCCCAACATTCAAGAAATATATGATCAATTTGTCTTCGAAGAATATGAGTTCTCATCGTATCACCGATGTACTCGTGCGTCAGCTCCTTGTTTTTACTGATCTACGGGACAAGTCTTATCGCATAAAAGCTGCATCTTTGATACCTCACGGGAAGCTGTTGGGAATGCCGCCGCCAGAGTGTATGCTGATTGTGGACTCGGGTTTCAGCTTTACACACGTTATACCTATAATCAACAGCAACATCGTATGGTCTGCTGTTAAAAGGTTGATCTTGCGCTCGGTGGTTATGGGATATATTATTATTGACTGCTGCATTTGTTACCCAGACTGGATGTCGGCGGAAAGCTGCTCACGAACCATTTAAAGGAGTTGGTCTCTTTTCGACAATGGAATATGATGGAAGAGACGTACATCATGAACCACGTCAAAGAGACTTGCTGTTATGTCTCAACAGATTTCATGAAGGACATCGAGACGATACGGTAAAGCCAATATATGGATCTAAGTCCGTTCTTTGACATATTTGTAGATTTGGCTTGGACAGTCCCATCGTTCAGAAATACGTTCTTCCTGATATGTCAACGAGCAAAAAAGGGCGCTTGCTTGAGCCCGGATCTATGATCCTTGACTCCGAACAAGTCCTCTTCATGAAGAACGAGCGATTTTCAGTGCCCGAAATACTCTTCCGGCCAAATGATATTGGAAAGTTCGACCTTCCACGGATTCGGAGAGAGATCTTACACCCCCAATTTTTAGGTCTAGCCCAATCCGGGCTTCCGTCGACAATCGCGGATTCAATAGCATCCCTACCTGAAGATTTACAACCCATGTTCTGGGAAACTATCTGTCTGATTGGAGGCAGCACCAAATTTCCAGGCTTTCGAGAACGACTGTGGGTGCTCAACTCTTATTCCAATTATTACCTCCTGAATATCTACCCGTTAGCTTATCAGAGCTTCGATCTCTTGCTCCCATGTACTGCGAAGTGGGAATATATGAGTCTGATGAGTAAGTCTTTACCCTTTCCTGGCTACCATTTGACTCTCTAAATTTCTTTTGAAACATATCTTCCCAGTCCCATTACAGAGGCCTATCAGTCAGCACAGAAGTTTGCCACCAGGCCAGATTTTCACAATCATTGCCTCACACGAGCTGAGTATTTGGAGTGCGGAAGTCATGGCGCACGAAGAAAGTTCCGCGATTGGAAGGCCAAGTTCCCCGCGAACGAGGTAAGGGTCAAAAGATGATGGTCCTCAAATTCTTTTTCGAAGACCATGGGGAAGACCGCCGGTGCTTGCTTAAAGCTCAGCCAATAAAATAATTTTTTGGTGGTTGCTTTTTGTAAATTACGATACCCGTTCTATACATTCTCAACTACTTGGTCATATTTCTGAAAGACACAGACAAAATCCCTTGAATAGAGTACACTGCAGTTATTCGTCGCAATTAATCATGTAGAGATCTGGACGCACAACGCATACAATGACTTGGATTACGTCGTCGCACATGTTTCCAAGACCGCACAGATTTGAGAGAAGTGTTCTGTAATCATTACAAGGAGTCGCCCGCAATATATTATATCCACGCACAGGTGAGGAGTAAAAAATGACAAGGGAAAATATACAAGGGTCGTAAACATAAGGAGACGTAACAGTGGTCGAGATTTCAAGGGTTGAGAAATCAACAACCTAGAACAACAAAAGCGAAGATTATATTATGCTGTAGCAAGGGGTGCAGGTTCATCTGCAATACGCATGACTTCCATTAGTAGGGTTTGCTCCTCGACGCTCAGGGCGGTGGTTGCGGCTTGATACCCAGCAGGGTTTCGCATTTGGAAAGCTGATAACATGCAATCATTAAAACCAAGATTACACGCTTATAGAGAACGCAGTGCTGTACCTGTAAGAGATTGTTTGAAGGCTGTATAGGGGTTGACATCATCGAGAGGACTGATATATCCCAGCTCTTCTTCGATTTCTTCCTCGTCGCTGTCATCGTCAGGGTCTTCACCAGCGGCCAACTTCTCAGACTTCGCACGAAGGCGGGCACCCTGGAGGGATAGAACAATGGGATATGAGTAGAATTTGGATGTATGGTCGACTTACTTCGCTGGCAAGCATCTCCAAGTAAGCCGAGTCTTCATCCCAAACGTCCTCTAAGAATCGATCAGATTTAGAAATATGCACTCTCGAATGTTTGAGTCAACTCACCGTCATCTCCATTCAAGTTCAGAATTTTTTCATCATCAATATCATCGTCGTCTTCCTCCTCCTGCATTGCCTCTTCGAGTGCTTTCCGATCTATGATCCATTCCGTTTATTTTCAGTCCTTCATTTACGTGCAAGAATTCTCTCCTCACCAGCTACCGCTTTCGGCAGAGCTTTGAACAACTTTAAAGCACCCGCAACAATACCCGGCCACCCCTCCCTCAGTGGCTCGGGTACTTGACCAGGCTCCATCTCCATCAGCGCAGTTAGCGTGACAATGCTCAGCTTCTTGTCATGCACACGGGGAAGCTGTTTTTCGTTATTGATAGCGGCAAACCACTTCTCAAAAAATACACGAGAAGAACCGGACTGTGTGTTTTCCATGAGCGTGAGAGCCGCGGAGGGGTTGTACAACACGCAATTGATGGCTACTTCGAGGAGGGCAAGCTTGAGGGAAGAAGTTTCGGCTCTTTCCATGCCCTTGAAGGTGGTGGCAATTATGACTTGAAGTGACTGACAAGGGGGATGATTACTTTAGGGGTGCTTTCACATGAATAGAAGCCTCACATCATCGATATGGCCTCGTAGATTGAGCAACATGGATTCAGCAAGCTTGCAACCATTAACTCTATCGTTCTCGCCCAGATGATCACTAGTGATCGAAGTGTTATAAATGTCAAGGAGCATCTGCTTGTAGTCTGCGCGCTGTTTGATGGTGTCTGCTCCATAAGAGATGAAGTTGTCAAGAGACGGTAGCATCTCTGTTTTCGAAGAATGGAGATCACATCAGATCAACCCAACATAGAATGAAAAGCGCCGACGAAACTAACCCTCCAAGAAATCAACAGCGTCGTTCTTGAACAACTTGTACGTGAGTTCGAACACGGGCCACATGTTGGGAGAGACGGAGCGCAACTTAAAAGTTAGAGTGTCGATCAGGTCGTACACGTTGTCGAAGAGATCTGTGATCGCATGTTTAGAAAAGCGATTCCCTCAACAACGAAATCAGACGACCCACCAAGTAGCTTGGCTTCCAAGGTGTACACGATGATAGGAATGATGATTTCTTGGATTTGTGCCAAGATCTCGGGAGAGCTGTCCACCGACGTAACGATCTGCATACCGCAATGCGAAAAAGGAAAACGAGATTCGTCCGTTGGTGACATGTTTCTGGGGTTGGGCAGTTGGTGAAAGCACGCACCGTCCAGATAGTCTTTGCAACACCCATGGCAGCATATGTCTTGTCATCATCAGCATCAGTCATGATAGATTCCAAATCATTTGGGCTGGAATCAAGAACTTCATGGGTGTTGCTCTCGCGCGCAAGACGGAGGTATGATTCACACTACAATTCATTCAGCATTTTGAACGCGAGGTGAGAGTACAAGTCAACGAAACTCACCAATCTCGAAGTCAACTGTGCGGCAACAGGCAAGAGTTCTTCCTGGAATTGCTCCACCATTACTTCCATACTATGGTTAAGAATATCAAGATCCGTTTCATCAGACATCTTGAGAAGGTCTTGGATGACTTTCCCGACTTGAGGTGCAACCTGGTTGCGTACTGTATTGATATAAAATTAGTTTGCACCCTCTGCAAAGATTCTTCGATCCCCATACCAGCATCTTGCGAAACAATAAGTTCCGTCAATGACAGAGCAGCATGAACCTTGACGGGGAATTCAGAGTCATCGAGGGCTCTTGCAATAGCGCGGAAGTTGCTATTCAAGTTCTACACATCAGAAGAGTCAATTCGAAATAGATCGAGCACATGAACTGTTTGGCGCCAACGAACTTCCTCATTGCTCCATTCCATTCCATGTTTGGCTACGGTACCAACAACTTCGCAAGCCTAGAATAAGAGAATGAAGGAGAAGGGGAATGAATGTGTGATCCAGATGCCATAAACCAGAAGTTGGGCACCCACAATTCCTCGCAAGTAAGGCTCTGGACTCGCGAATTCAGGAGTAACGAACTGCTGAATGAACTGCTCCATATTATTGGCGACTTCAGGGTGCTTCATTATCCACGGTCCCAGAGCCGCGGTCATGTTGAGCGCGCCGAAACGTTGCGGAGGAGGAGAGTTACTGACAGTGATTGGAATAACGGCATAAGCATACAGGAGAAGTGAACGATAGGGTGACTGACGATCGTAGGATGTTATTTATAAATCCTAGAATTGGCATGAAGGTGGTTTTGGTTCGGTTACCAGCGAGCGAGAATAGAAAAGTGGTGGCCGCAGAGACGGGTGTGGCGTAGCTCTCGTATTCGTCTGCATGTTAATCGTGGGCATCCAATTGAAATTATGAAGAGAAGGAGGCATTATGAAACGAAAACGCACCAACGGAAACCCTGATGTAATCTACAGGATCGTTTTCCCAAAGGGCCTGTTTTGCAGGTGTGAAACAGAGATGTGGGAATGCAAATGAAGAGACGAGGGTCTCAAAATGAGGTTTGAGGAGGGTCCATGTTGATTTTGGTTTTACACTGAGAGGATTCATGAGGAAAGCATGTTGAACACTCGAATGAATACGCACCATTCAGTGAAGAACGAAAATATATGATATTGACACTTTTTCGACAACCAGCTCTGTCCAGACACGTAAAGTTCGACTTGGCGGAGGTAAATATTCAAGATCTCGGGAGCGAACATGGTCACAAAATGCTGCGCGAAGGCAGAATAATCTTTTTGCATCGTACTTGGAAGTTGGGATGGATTTCCAAATCTAAGATACTCCAAATGAGCAAGTAATCACAGCGAAAGAAAATATCAATCCTTACCTATGGAATAACCTCCCCAGAATTGCGTACGCCCATTTCTTCGCTATCCACCATTCACTTTGGTCCCTCTCTTCCTCGTCTTCGGGTACAGCTTCCTGGGGAATGGCCAGGTTAACAACGTTGAAGAGAAGCTGCCCCCAAGGGACGAGACTCTCTGCGCTCTGCTGGTGAGAGCTGAGATTAATGACGATGCTCGTCTTGTAAGTTTTCAGAATGAGATGAAGCATCGTAGGTATCTCTTGCGATTGGCTGGGCGGGGTTGCAAGCATGTTCGTTGCGATTGCGACGAGGGTAGGGAAGAGTTCTGATACGACCTTCGGCATCAAATCCGATTGCTGGCGGAAGCTGAAAAAGGAATAAGTCGATGTTACGGACGATAAAAAGGCAACATACCGGAATGCTCTCACAACTTCCAACGCAGCGACGCACCCAGCATGCACTTCTCTGATGTTCCCACTGCCCAGCAATCTCTTGATTTCATCCAACAAACCAGGCCACTTGTCGGGAAAGTCATGCGCGACTATGTTCTTCAGGGCGCTCGCGAGTTGGAGATTGATGCTTCGCGATGGCGATGAGGAGAGCAAAGGTAGAATGCTGGCTTTCAATGAATTACGGTCTGACTGAACAATAGGTCCTCTATCAGAGCGCGTCGTTACGTAGGATTCATCCAATGCATAAGTAGCCGACACGCGGTTTTTGACCCATACAGAGCAAGCTTGTCGGGTGGCACTAAGACGGCGCACAGTAAGTAGATTGTAGAAAGAGGCGAAGAGCGCGTTTAACACGTACAGATCTGTGTTATCGGAGGCAATTATTTGCAGAAGGGCAGTGATCATTCCTTCTTCATTCCCAATCTATATTGAAATGAAAGAAAACATCGTAAAGTTAACTATTCTTTCGATTCCCAGCACGCACTTTGCGAATCTGAAGCTCGGCGGCCTTTCGAACATTGGGATCTGGATTGTAAGTCGTTGCGAACAGGTTGGAGAGAGTTTGCAAATCCATCTATAAGATCAAAGGAATTCCTCAGTTTCTGTATGGAACACAGGTTCCCAAACTCTAGGGTAGAGTATATGGCTTCATTCATGCTCGGACTCACCGAGTTTTAGAGGTGACAGTCTATTACAAGAAAAGAAAAAGAAAGAAAATCGGGAGCAACTTGAAAGGTCGAATTTTTTTCTGTCGTTGCATCGCACGCACACGTGAATAGATACGCGACAGGCGCCGACGGCGTCAAAACCTGGAAATCATCGCCGTCGCACCCAGAATCCAGATGTACTGATGAGAACCTCATCTCATGGTCTGGCAGGGGATGAAGACCCAACTTTACCAGGCAGATCATTCAAAATGATAGCAGCGGTTGAGGAGCCGAACGACTCTTTGAAGAACGCCGCGTAGTTTTTTTTTTGGGTCTGGTGTACTTCTCATCTGATTGTGATTCACAGCGGGTTTGGGTCGAGTGATGCCTGTAATTCGTCGTATACCTCCTCCTTCACTTTTCAGCTTCTTTGGACCATCCACATGCTGTATTGAAAGGCTTTCCTCCATCGTGAGTCGAGACTCGCACAATTTCAGCAATGTAGGATAAATCGGCACATCGGATTGTGTACTTTCCTTGTCATCAAAATAAAACAGATGTCACTTTCCTAAATTCCGCAAGCTTGAAAACCCCCCGAAAACCCAAGGACCACTTCAATACAGGGCTACAATGCATATTCCAGTCCCAACATTGATATATAATATATAACTATGGAGCTTTTATTTATGTTTGTCTGATATAATCTTGGAATTTTTGCTGCTCGCATTGCATCAGGCCACTACTTGTCCAGAAAATGTATGCCTGAGCGCCTGGGTTTCTTGTGATAATGTATCCTTTCTGCAACTTATGTTCGCCGGTGTCTTATTCTAAGTATCAAATCATTTTTGCTGATACATAACGTTACTGCTTTTCTGCCTTCTCGTGGTTCGACAGCCGTGTAACTCATCTGTACTATATCATGTAGGGTGACTTCTATTTCTTCAATTCCTCGATAGCCTTATCCCTGGCTCCTGGCTCTTGGGCTTACACCGCGGAGATTGAAGGGTCAAACATCGAGTGGATTGGGCCCGTTTCCATACAAGGGTTGTCCTGCTAAACTCTAGCATCTGACTATGCCACCTATTATTTATTTGACCCGGTAAAAGAATGAATAGTCCGAGCGCGGGTGCTTGGGAGCCGGCTAATGACTGTGGTCTGCGTGAGGAAGGGAATCATTTTACTAAAATTAACAGTCACTAGTCACTAGCAATGAGGAAGTCAAAGCATCCATGAGAAAAAGCAAAAGAAATGTTCCAGAAAATGAAAGAATAAATAATCATTTATGTGGACCGGTCAAAGCACTTTGACCGCGGTCTATGCAAGGAGCAACCCCCTTTGAGCTATCACGCTTGTGGCCTCGTTTGTCTTCTTGTGTCCATA